>PVKB01000432.1:547344-756983 GCA_004027205.1 Ctenodactylus gundi
TTTTTTTTTTTTTTTTTTTTTTTTTTTTTTTTTTTTTTTTTTTTTTTTTTTGAGGCAAGGTTTTGCTAAATTGCTCAGGTGGGCCTGAAACTTGCGATCCTCCTATCTTAGCTGGCTAAGTAGCTGAGATTACAAGTGTATGCCACCACGCCTAGCACCTCAGTGACTATCATTTCTTTATTGAATTGTTTTTCTCTTTGTCAAAGGTCAGCTGACTTTATTTATGAGCTGTTTGTCTCTTCTTTCACCAATATCAAATTATTTTGATAATTGTAGTGCTATTGTCTTTTCTTTTTCTTACGAGAGTTTCCTTATGTTGCCCAGGCTGTTCGAAACTCCTGGACTCAAATGATCTTTGTGTTTCACTCTTTCAAGTATATGGGACTATAAGCATGTGCCACCTGGATCCTATAGTTAGTTTTGACTGCTGTTTTAGTCTTTTTACATTTAATGCAGTTATTGCTATTTTAAGACTTCTGTTTTAAGCTGCTCAATTTATGGAAATGCATTACACTGTAGTAGGAAACTAATTCAAAGTTCTTGCTTTTGAGGTTTTTTTTTTTTTTTTTTTTTTTTTTTTTTTTTTTTTTTTTTTTTTTTTTTTTTTTTTTTTTTTTTTTTTTTTTTTTTTTTTTTTTTTTTTTTTTTTTTTTTTTTTTTTTTTTTTTTTTTTTTTTTTTTTTTTTTTTTTTTTTTTTTTTTTTTTTTTTTTTTTTTTTTTTTTGTAACAGGTCTAGAGCCGCATTGAGTCTAGGACTAATTTTTCTCTACTTCTAAAGCAAAACTTTTCTAAATAACTCTTTGTGAATTATGATGTTTTCCACTCTGGCTCTGGAATAAGAACTATTTCCACAAATGGATTAGCTCCAAGGTTTATTCTCTCTAATCCTTTTGGTTGTTCTTTCTCTAGCCTGAGGTATTTATTTCATCATGCATGTGTTGATCAGTACTCAGCTAAAAACTCCAGTGGAGACTCCTCAGGTCTCTGGAGATCTTTCTTTCTGCAACTTCAGTGCTTTTCATCGTGGATTCTGGCATCTTTGGCCCCCTGAGAATTCCAAAAAAGGGAGACTCCTTAACTCAGATAGACCAAAAGAATCTGCCAGTTTCTTCAGCCTATACCATGACTGGAAACTTTCTAGGTACGTTGGGATATTTATATGGCTCATCTTACTCATTTCATAT
Organism: Ctenodactylus gundi; assembly: GCA_004027205.1. Classification (NCBI taxonomy): domain Eukaryota; kingdom Metazoa; phylum Chordata; class Mammalia; order Rodentia; family Ctenodactylidae; genus Ctenodactylus; species Ctenodactylus gundi. Next base: position 548,530 of record PVKB01000432.1, read on the forward strand.
CTTGCATCCGTCATTGCCCTTTGTTATTTGTGCCAAATATTTTGTATTTTGTCTAATTTTTCAATTATTTCAAGTGAGAAGACAAATTCGAATTCTGTTTCTTCATTCTGGCTGAAAGCATAATTCTAATGCCATACTGTGTACTTTTAACTCATCTTTACTCATGGTGTTCCCTCTTCCTACATTACCTATTTGGTAAAGCATTTCTTATATCCCAAGGCCAAGTCAAATGTTACCCCCCCCCCCATGCAATGTAATTCTAACCTGTAGGAAGAAATAAATTTTCTCTTCTTTATGATCCCATAAGACTTATTGTACCACATTTCTACTGTAACATTTTATCCTAGTTACTTGACTGGGTACTTGGCCTTTTTGTTGGAATAGGATATGCATGTGTACATGTGTGTGTGTATGTGTGTGTGTGTTTATTATAAGAGGTTGGCTCACATGGTGATGGAGGTCAAGAAGTTGGAGACTCAGAAAAGTTGATGGTGTAGTTTGAAGATTCTGACAGTAGAGAATCAGCAGTGCAGACTCTAGTAGGTCCTGTGAATTAGGAACACGGAGAGCAGTAGAAGATCAATGCCCTAGCTCAAGGAGTCAGGCAGAGAGAGAATTAAATCTTCCCCACCATTTTGTCCTACTTAGGTTTTCAATGAATTTGAGAATGCCTCCACCCTTCCCCCTTACACTTAGGAGAGCCAGCTGCTTTATTCAGTCCATGTAATTGAGTGCTAGTCTAACCTGGAAATAGCGTCTGTATTAGTCAGCTCTTCATCACTATTACAAAATACCTGACACAGGCTAGAAGGAATTTATTTAACTCACAGTTTTGTAGGTTTCAAGTCCAAGTGGCATGGTACAGGCTGTATGGCAAAGGCTGACTCTTGGCTGCATCGTCTCACGATACATATAGCTATGATGGGAGCTGGCGAGGAGCAAGCAAGTGGTTATATCTCAAGCTAGGAGTGAGCAGAGGATCCAAGAAGCCAGGTTTTCTCTTTATAACAATCCTCTCATGAGAACTCAAGGGGTTGCAGAACTACCTCTTCTTGTTCTCAGTATCCTAAAGACCTCCAAGTAGTCCCCATCTCCCGATAGTATAATCCTAACACATGGATGTTTGGGGGAACACAGAACAAATCTGCATCATAGCCCCTTCATAGATGTTTGCAGAAATATGCTTAACTAGCTCTTTGGTCATTCCAGGGCCCATTATGTGTCAAATTGGCACACAGAATTAACTATGACATATCATAGCCTAGGGAAAATTGATCCTATTTAGGCCAGAGAGTAATCTGAATATAATATAGTGTGTACAAGAGGCTGTGCATTGTGTATGGGAAGAAACATAACAAAATAAAGAGTGTACTGAATCAAAATTGGAGTGTTACTGCTCCACCAGAAATTCAAGGCTAAGTAGGAATTTAAGGTATAAATCTGCAGGTAAAAGGCTTTTTAAAAGAAATTCTGTAGCTAGATACAGTGGCAAAAGACTCTACTCCTAGCGTTCTGGAAGCCGAAGTAGGAGGATAGCAAGTGTGAGTGCAGCCTGGGCAACGCAGCACAACTGTGTCTCAGAACAAATAAGAGATGAAGATGTAGCTCAGTGCAAGTCCCTGGGTTCAATCCCAGTGCTGGGGTGGGAGTGGGGCAGAAGTGCCAGGGGTGGAAATACAGAGAGGTATAGAAAACATGGTATGTTCAGATAAGGAGCAATAGGTATACCATGGCCATTCAATGCATTTCCTTCATTCATTTGCATTAGTTAATAGTCAGAAAAAGTAAACCTGTTTCATTTCTTAATACCTGCTGAGTACCTACTCTGTGTCATGCTTTGCTGGATTCATGAGCTTCGAAGATGAATAAAAAGTGCTACAATTCTTGCTCCTGCTAATGGCCAGCATTAATTCCTGAAGGTGTAATGTAGATTTTTCCTGTGGAATAAAATAGCATCCAGTTATCTTTATCATAAAGTAGGCTAAGTAAGTTCTTATGATGCAGAAATTCCAGGTGGAATTTTTTTAGGACACAGCTCAGTTCTAATCACGAGTGCTTGTGCCATCTGTGCTGTGTTCAGGAAAGGCTGGCTGTGCTAATATTAGCTTCATCAACACATAGGAATGAAGGGCAAAAGGAAGGAAGAAAAGGAGGAAGGAAGGCAAAACTGCTGCCCCCAAAGGCCATTAAAATATTTTTGTTCTACCTCCTGTTTTTGTATTATTCTTTCTACTCTTTTTCTTGTCCATTATATTTAGCTTAGTTAAGTACTGGTTTAGAGTGGGGCTGGATAGCCTGTATTATATGACTGAGTATAGAGACCCGTGCTCATGGGAAGGGAGTTGCATGTAGGAAGTTATTTGCACTTTGATAAGCAACATAGCTAAGTCAACTTAAAACAAACAAATCCAGAAAAATAAAGGGTTGAAGGGGAGGATCTGTTGTACTCGGTTAGCAAAGAATTGCTGTTATCTGAACGTTGCATGTATGTTTCAAGTAAATCTCAGGAGGAGTTTGTATAGCACTTTGAAAAGGAAAAGAAGGAGAAGAGTTTAATATTTCCTGTTCTGATCTCATTGAGATGCTTCCTCCTCCCTCTCGTTCTTTTGGTCTGATATGTTCTTCCTGAAAAGGGCAGAATCAAGCCTGATGCCGTGTGAGAGAAGGGGTTAGTCGTTCTATAAACTGTAGAGAGATTTAAAAAAAAAAAACAGGCAATCTCATTGACTCATGCATGGCTCAGAGCCATAAAAATTCTTGCAAAAGCGCTTCCTGCGCAGTAGGCGTGACCACAGAGAAGCAGAAGTAAAATGGAAGCAAGTGAGATGAGAGCTCTTAGGAAAGCAGGACTTGAAAACTCTGGTGAAACCTTTTGTTTAACTTTGAAGAGAACTGTCCTTTACAAAATAAAATGCGTTTTAACAAGCATACTGCAAGTCAAATTTCACAGAATTTTCCCACAAAATAATAAGTCTTCAATATTAAATTTCATTTCTAGGAAGACATTTTTTAGAACCAGTTACTGAAGAGTGACATTTTTCCCCAAGAAGGACTGGTAGCTACATTGTTACTAGCAGATTTGTAGTCTGCTCTAGACTTGTTACTAAAATAGAAGATGACGCAACTACTGAGTTTGCTGTTTACGTTTAATTAAAGGAGTTGCAAGAAGTACTATGTGTATTTGGGTGTCCAAGCTATCACAATATAAACATATATTATATTTACTTTTAACAAAGCCTTTCTTTTGTGATCTTCCTCAAGAATCCCCCCCCCCCGCCCCATATTGATTAGCTCTACGTGTGGCTATTTCCCAGCTTCTTGCACTCTCCTGAAACATGCATCATACAGTCACTTAGCATCACCTTTTCCCTTGTCATTCATACTCCACAGAAGTTCCCCCGCTTATTAATATTTTTCTACTAATTGATTAAGGGTAATTCTCTGAAATGTAACATAACTCACAGTTTCAATCTCAGTCTCTATGTTGGTTGACTGGTCATCAACTTGGAGATGGAAACTAATTTCCTTCATTGGAATACTAAACACCTGAGTTGCAATAACAACAGTTACTCAGTATATTCTTTGTTATAAGTATTTCCTGACCTTCCAAAAATATTTTTCAAGCAAAATTTGAACGTTAAATTAATTTACTATAAAACAATTTATATATCATTATTTTGAGTCAAAATGAAAGCCTTAATTTCCTTTAGAAAATAAATCGAGGGTTAAGATTCATTATTAAAGTGATGGGGGGGTCTTCTGGTTATTTACTAATTCAAAATTATTTTGGAAGCTTTGGATATAAAGCCCAGGACCTTCACCCTGAGCTACATCGCCAGACCAATTTTATTCTTGATTTTGAGACAAGGTCTCACTAAATTGCTACATTTCCCAGGCTGGGCTGTAACTTGTAATCCTCCTGCCTCAGCCTCCCAGAGTGCTAGATTATAGGTCTGCACCACAAGACTGACTTATGCAAAGTCTTTAAACATCTTCTATATTTATACATCAGCTAATCAAGGAGTTAAACCACCCTAAAAGATTAAAAGTTTGAATTAAGTATTTGAATTTTCATTTAATTATCAAAATTATTTATATACTGTACATGTAGGCACATGTACATTTACAGAGCAAGAGAAAAATTCTCAGTATATTCTATTTATTATTCTGAAGATAGATTCTTTTTTAGGAAAAAAAATCTCTTAGAATAAATTTTGTTGAGAATGCATTGAAAAGTTAGACATGACTTTCAGTGCCCTAAATGGCAACACTGAAATTCCCAACTCATCTGGCTCTCTGAGGACACATCTGATCTAATTTTGAACTTATCATCTCTGAATTAAAATTCAGCATTTGCTTGTGGATGCCTGCTATTTTTGTGCATCTTTAAAACTGGAGAAAAAACAGTGATTCACTATGCTTAGGATAATTCCTAACACATATTAAATGTGGAAAAATAGAGAAAAGGAGACATGGAAAAAGGAAGAACTTTTAAAAACAAGGGTAGGACATAAATCCTATAAAATTGTCCCATGTGGTATGCCATAGTGCAGGGTGCTTGAACTTCCAAACTTCATTTCAGTAATTTGAGGGTTCTGTGGACCTCATGAGCTATTTTGAGTGCCTCCCAAATAAAATTTTTGTTTTCGTGCTAAGATTGTACTTCAGTGGTAGAGCACTTGCAAGACTCTGGGTTCAATCCCCCACACCACAAAATGAAAAAAAAAAAATTCTTCTAAATTATTCTCAAGGAATTTAGGGATTACACTTAAAAATACATGGAAAAGAAAATCCGAACGTTCACATCTCCACTAGAATGTGTCCTGCCTTCTTCCTCATAAGTTTTTGAGTCTTATAATATAGGGGAAGAGGTCAAATGAAGTTTTGGGAAGACATTGCACTTTTTAATCCAAGGAAGATAGGTGCTATAGAGCCACAGGATGTGCTGTTAGCCATTGCTACTGAATTGTCATCGTTCCTTTAGGAGAGTCAATATGTAGAGAGACCTATTTCTAATGTATCTTGATGAAGAATAGATGTGAATAAATTTAACTGTGGCCTTGCTATCCTTTGGCTTTCAAACCACTGGCTTCTTTGTAGAATAATTTGCTTTCTCCTTTGCCTCCAGATTTACCCGTATTGATATAGAATTATCCTGGAGCAGAAAGGTCACTAAAGTTCTATGGATAAGTCTTTTACCTGTGTTGACATAACTCCAACAGTCAGGCCAGGCAAATGACTATGCTTGTTGCTAGGAGACCAGGCTGTTTCTATGGTAGCAGGCCACTACTGTTTGTTTCTCTCTTGACTAATAGAGCATACACCTGTTCCTTAAGAAATATGCTTGTTGTTCTTCATTATAAATCAAACACTTAGTAGAAAATAGCATACTGCATGGCTGCAACCTCTCTATAGCTTTTCAGAAGGAAAATAATGTATTAAATGTGATTTAATTATGTAAAATGAAATTCGCATGTTATTTTGCCACAATGACACCTATGTCTCCGCATGTAATAAAATGTTTTATGTGACTCCTCTGTCTTCACATGTAGTAAAATGTTTTATGCAATTGACTGATTCAGTGTTGTATTTTTAGCTTATCATATACCACAGAGGACCTGAGTAAGCTTACCATATTTCTGAAGCCACCTAATATTTGTCCTTCATGGTGCTTATGGTGAGTACCTTTTTATGAGTTTTTCTTTAAAGAGTACACTTGATATCTTCCACCATTTTTTTTCTCCTGCTGGCATCTATTTGTTACTAAAATTACCATCACTATAGACTATGACTGCTAAGCATGACCAGGACTAGGGTACCTAGATAAAAATATTAATGAGAGTTTTACTTTCAGGACCATGCAAATGCACTGCTGGTAATACCTGCCCAAAAGTAATATGTACCTGATTTGAGGGTACCAAAGTCAGTATATATACTAAGAGTAAGTTTCCTGTTGTTGATGAAATCACTAATTTCTAGGGTTTTTAACCTCTCAACTCAATTTTGTTTTTGAGAAAGAGTCTTGCTCAACTGTATTCCAGGTTGGTTTTGAACTCCCTAGGTAGCCCAGGTTGACCTTGAACTCACTGAAATCCTCATCTCAGCCTCCCAAGTGTTATAATTATAGGCCTGAAACATCACACCTGGATTACATGGTGATGGAGAATCAAACCCAAGGCCTGTGCTTGCTAGGCAAGTGCGCTAACCTCTGTGCTATTCCTCCATCTCCTCTCAACTTAGTTTTAACTCTCTCTTAATCACCTCCCCATACCATAAAACTTCAACATAAATCTGCAGGAAATGGGATGGACAACAGTTTAACTAACAGTCACTGTATATTCAAAACTATCCCTTTCCCCTAACACCAACTGCCCAAGGAAGATCTTTGAAATCTGTGTAAACAAATTTCTGTTGCCCAGAGTTTGTTCCTTGAAACGTGCCCACACATTCCTTGGATTCTAAGGTGAATAATGTACAGGTTACAGACAAAACATCACATCATTTCATTAACTTCACATCATTTCCATTCTTGGAAAGATGTTTTACTTAGTACAGTGTTTCTAGTGGGGCATTAAAAGCTATTGATTTTTAGGCTATTAGACAACTGAGAATTTGACCCAGTTGAACAGAATGTATCACAGATATGACAACTCACAGTAGCTACAAAACTGGCTTCAGAGAAAAAACTTCTTTCTCTTTCTTTTCAAAAGGTCTCTATAGTGCCTGGAAGTAGGCCTAAAGGGAGAGCCCCCCACCTGTGGTGGGAGTATCAGAAAAGGAGCACGTGTTCTCCCTTCATCCCAGTGTACCTATCCAGGTAGTATGCTGCTCTATCCAACTCTACTACCTGACTAGCTTCTTTCTTGCTTTACTTTAGTTGCCTTCCTGAATGTGACTATCCAAACTCATGACACTCTTAGGTTCTTGTGATCACTGTGTATTCTGTACAGTAGTTCTCCTGGATCCATGGGAATGTTCTAGGATTTCCAGTTGGTGCCTGAAATCGAGGATAGTGGTGAACCCTCTACTGTTTTTTTTCCTATTCATAATAATACGTATCTATGATAAAGTTTAATCTATAAATTAAGCAAGTAAAGATTAGCAATAATAGTAAAGTAGAACAATTGTAACAATATACTCTGATAGAAGTTCAGATATACCTATTTTAAAATACCTTATGATTTGTACTTTTACTTCTTCATGTGTAAGCGCTTTAACTGCTGAGCTGTTCCTCCAGCCTTTTGACATCTTCATGTACAGGAAGAACTTTGCGTCGTCTCTTTGGCATATCTGAATTGCTATGATCGCTACTCTTGCCTTTTGGGAGCTTTGATTAAGTAAAATAGGAGTTATTTAAGTAAAAGTGTTGTGATGCAGAATAGTAGATCTGATAAATCGCACGGCTCTTAAGTGACTGGTGGGCAGGCAGCATATATAGTGTGCATATGCTGGATGAAAGGATGATGCACATTCTTGACAAGATAGAACAAGACAGGCGAGTTGTTATTATGCCACCCAGAATGGCGCACAATTTAAATGTTACGAAGTGTTTATTTCTGGAACTTTACATTTAATATTTCTAGACTATAATTGACCACAAATTCCTGAATCTACAGAAAGTGAAACTTTAGATTAGGGTTAGAGAACTACTCTGCTGCCTCCACTGTGTCTCATTCTTTTTCTTTTTTTAATTGGAGCCCATTTTTTTGTTATTGTTTTTGTTTTTGATACAGGGTTTCATTTTGTGGTCCAGGCTGGTCCTCAAACTCACAGCAGTCCTCCTGCTTCAGTATCTAATTTTCTGTATGTTCTAATTATCAGCCCTCTGTGTAAGGAAGAAAAAATTCCCATTCCATCATTCTATATTCACTCTGTTATTTCCTTTGCTGTGAAGAAGCTTCTTAATTTGATATTACCCCAATTAGGGTTTTTCTTTTTCTTTTTCTTTTTTTCTTTTCTTTTTTTTTTTTTTTTTTTTTTTTTTTTTTTTTTTTTTTTTTTTTTTTTTTTTTTTTTTTTTTTTTTTTTTTTTTGAGGCAGGGTCTTGCTTTGTAGTCCAAACTGGTCCTGAACTCACGATGTAGCTCAGGCTGACCTCGAACTCAGAACAATCCTCCTGCCTCAAGGGGAGGGCTGGGATTACAGGCATGTGCCACTGCACCTGGCTTTATAATCCAATTTGTTGATTTTTGATATTATCTCTTGTGCAGTAGGTGTTCCATTGAGAAAGATCTTGAGTATGCCTTGACTAAGCAAGGGGTTTGCCTATTTTATCTTCCAGCAGATTCAGTGTTTTTGTTTTATGTATTTATTTTTGACACAGTGTCTCACTCTGTAGTGCAGGCTGGTCCTGAACTTACTGTGTAGTCCAGACTGCCTTCAAACACATGACAATCCTCCTGCCTCAGCCTCTGGAATGTTGGGATTATAGGTAGGTACCATCATGCCCAGTTAATTTTTATGTGGTGCTGGGTTGAGAAGATAGTACGGGGAGTTTGTGGAGGCTAAATCAACTGAAATTCCTAGGTGAAGTATTGTATAAGAAGGAATAGTGCAGAGAAAAGTTGCTCTCAGAGATTTGCAGAAAAGTGCTCTTGAATTTTGAGAAACCATAAAAGCTGAAAAACAAAACCAAAGAAAGCATCAGGAGGAAAAATCCCTAGAAGTTTACTCCCACAGGGCTAGGGAAAGTTTATTCCTCCCAGCACAGAGTAGAGGCCTCAAATAGGTGTTTCTCAGGAATGAGCTCAAGTTATCCACCTCCAGGCTACTCTGACCAGCAGTTCAACAGTTGCCTGAGGCCGTGGAGGAGCAGAGGACTTACTGCAACTGGTGCTGACGGGAACAGGGAGTGTCCAGAGCAGTGGAAGTGCCCTACTCTAGACTGTGGTAATGGTCGCACAGTTGTCTACATTCACTAAAAGTAATGCAAGTGTACGCACCTCCTGATGTACATTTGTGTGTGTGTGTGTGTGTGTGTGTGTGTATCTTATTGCATGCAGTTTTTATCGTAATATAGGTGTTAACAAACAACCAAACACATACTCTATGTCTTAGTTACTGTTTCGTTGCTGTGACTCTATACCTGACATCCACAATTTAAAGGGAGGAAAAGTATATTTTAGCTCAAAGGCACTGAAGGTCACAGTCAGTCATGGGCGGCCAGCCGCCTTAGAAGCATATGGCAGAGGCGGAGGTGGAGAAAGCTCCTCACAACATTGCAAACAGGAAGCTGAGGCAAGTCCAGTAGGAAGGCAGGAAGCAGCATATATCCTCCCAGGGCCCATCCCAGTCTTTGCCCCCTGTGGGTCCAGCCTCAGTGTTCTGCCCATTCCAGGTTTAAGCCCCCACACGCTCCTGCAGTCTACAATTAGCCACATGCTTGCAATCTAATCCACCCCTCCAGACCAGACCCAAGTCTCCTAACAGATAATCCTTAGCATTCAAATGCATGAGACTTTTCAGGGACATTCCAGGTCCAAACACAATACTCTATCAGTGAAGTAATTTTCAAATTTTTTTGTAACTTTTCCTGTGACTTGGTTGTATGGCTTTATCTTTTCCAGTTGACTGTTAAGTTTATTAAATATAAGAACTGTACTTCCCACACCTTCAGAATTTCTCTAATAATCAGCCAGGTTCTGCATACATAAAAATGTCCAATAAATACGTATTTCTTGATTCTTGGATTTCTGGCTTTGGCTAGCCAAATACTGCATCCCATATTGTATCATTGCAAATACTAAAAATAGAAAGAGTATTTTTATTTCCATGTAAATCTACATTTTTAATACACAGCTCAGTTGTAAGGAAGTCACTATGTACAGGTCATTATAAAGACACAGGCAAATAGGTCAAGTGACAAAGAGGGGTTTAAATTTTTTTCTTTTTCTTTTTCTTTTTTTTTTTGAGACAGGGTCTCGCTCTGTAGCCCAGGCTGGTCCTGAACTCCCTATGGAGCCCAGGCTGGCCTTGGACTCACGGCAATCCTCCTGCTGCAGCTTCCCGAGTGCTGGGATTACAGGTGTGCACCCCTACACACGACTTATGTGGTGCTGGGGAATCGAACTCGGGTACTTAGCGCTTGATTTAGCTAGACAAGCACTTTAACCACTAAGCCATTCCACCAGCCCTTGCATTTCTTATTGTATCAAAAACAATGAATACAGTACAAAGGGGTGGGGGTGAGAAGAAAATGGTGTCATTTAAAACTGTGTACTCAAAAATTTCTTTCCTTTTTCCATAGGATACTTCACACTAAAAATGAGAAAGATGTAAAGGCATCTATTTAAATTTGTGTTTATGATGTAGAAAAGAAAAAAATTAAATTATTTTCAGAATCCAGGAAGCTTACAAAAAGGCACACCTTGTTCCAATGGGATATCAAAACAAACATAGAGTAACTCTTGAAAACCACTTCAAATATTGAATTTCTCTGATCCAAAATACTTGAGGGAAAATAAAACCAAGAAAATGATAGTTCTATGTAAACTAAATAGAACTAGGGCGTAATTGTGGGTGCAGTCCTTTGAAACAGATGGAATTAGTTTTGCCACCACGAACAAATCTGGTCTTGAGTTAGTGAATAGATGAGTCACATATGTTAGCTTGAGTGAAATTCACAAAGAATTCCATTCACCTACCTTTATATTATGAACATGAGTGTGAGCATTCATCCTTTTCTTTATCCTGTGACAGCTTCTAGTACACCACTTTCTTTGTTTTTTTCTTTCAATTTTCCTTCAGCTTATTAAAGTAATTGCCTTATTAAAGTAATTTTCACTACTCTAAGGATGACTGTCATTTAATAAAGCTGGAGAGACTAACAACAAGAAAGGTTAATAAGAGAAATTTGAAGATCCAGATCATGGAAACTGAAACTCTTAATATGTTAATTTTTACCAATGCTATCTATTGGGACCCACACGTGTTAGGAATCTTTTGTCCCAGCTATCTAGTAGAGCAAACATGGCCGACACCTGACCCCTCTGCTATATTTCACCTCTTTTATGCTTTTTTCCTTTTTGTTTTCTTTCTCACATTTTTAAAGGGAGAATTTCATGCACAGTTAGTAAAGTTTTGGCTGGATCAAGATTGAAATTAGGAAAAGAATGGCATAGCTGGATTTATTTGAATCCATCTTAATAAAGTCAGTATTATGCTTACTAAAATGTAATCAGTTTCCCACTTATTTACAAATGCTCAACTATGATATGCATTGTGACTTAAAATAATGAAATAGGGAGTATGTTGTCATTCCCTTTCACATCAGTTTGTGTTCATGCCATCTTTCCTGTCATGTCTCTAGCTCCATAGAATTATTAAGAAAGTAAAGTTTTGCATAAATTTTGCATAATATACATATAAAATATTTTGTGAAAGCTAAAGAGCATTAATATGTTGCCTATCCACTAAACTATACTCATAAAAATTTTGATGCATTCATGAAGTACTGTAAAGGTAAAATTCTTTCATATACAGGTAGGCAATCTCTACTTAATGGTTTAGTTTAAGGGGTTCCAGCAGATTTTCTGGAGTGTATTCCCTATGTTCCATTTAGTATTTGTATTTGAATTTCCTCTCTCTCTCTCTCTCTCTCTCTCTCTCTCTCTCTCTCTCTCTCTCTGTCAGTGCTGGGGAGATGAACTCAGGGCCTCATATGTGCTAGGCAAGTGCTTTACCTTTTTCACTGAGCTGTGTTGTCCCAGCTTTGAAATTTCACTTTGAAATTTAAAGTAGTTATCTATCAACTGTCATGATTTCCCCACTGGTAATATTAGTTTTTGTTTTAACCTCACAGTATCTAGTTTTAAATATACAATCTCTTGAGACTGGAGAGGTAAAATTTGGTCAGCTCAATATCAGAATCAATGACAGATTATTGTTACAGATAAATAAAATTTTGTATCAAGAATTTTGTTTCATATATAGGAAGGTAAACTCCAGCTTTAATTTATAAGTCTTGGATTGAACACTTTAATTTTCATATCTTTCAGGATTTGTATGCCAAAGGATAAGTTGGCATGTTCTTTGGTCTTGTTATATTGGTAGATTTTGTGTTACTCACTGGTCATTTTTTAAGACTCAGCTCAAAGTAAAGATGCTAGTGTAAAAATTTTCCTCATAATGTTGGCTATAATAGACAGTTGGAACCCACCATAAGTCTCTTACGGCAAGGACTAATTAAATGAGATGGAACTTTCTTATTTTGGAATACTACACAGCTATCTTTATTGTTCTTGAGGTTTTTGTTTTGAGAAAGTGCTTGTAACATAATGTTGGTTGAAAAGAATAGAAAATAAAAATGTATATGTAATATGGATTGTATTTTATATGCATACAAATATATGTGCAAAGCCCTGAAGAATATTAGAACTTTTCACTGGAAGATAGATTATTAAATGATTTTAAATAATTTTGAGAGATGCTTTTCTGTATTCTAATAATTCTGTACAATAAACTTATTTTAGAATTAAAAAGAAAACCACTAGATGATTTTATAGCTTAAAAGATGCAACTCAAATGATTTTTCCAAGATTTTTTTTTTAAGACAAGGTCTTACTCTGTAGTCCAGGCTGGTCCCCAACTCAATATGTAGCCCAGGCTGGCCTTGAACTCACAGCAATCCTCCTGCTTCAGCCTCCTGAGTGCTGGAATTATAGGCGTACACCATCAATGCTTAGTTTATATTGTGCTGGGGAATCAAATTCAGGGCCTTGAGCTTGCTAGGCCAAGCGCTCTCACCTCTCTTTTGTTCCTCTAGCCATCTGAGGTTTTCATTAACAGGAGCTATTTGTTTTCCCACTATGTTCCCATAACAATCAGTGTATATCACCCTTGGCCATTCTCCATGCTGAGCCAGAGTGATCTTCCTAAAAATTAAGTCTTATGACTCAGCAATTCCATTCCTAGTATATGCCAAGATAAATGAAGAGAGAAACCCTTCAAAAACTGTGCACTAGTGTTCATAGTAACAATACATAACAACAAAAAAAGTGGACATAACTCAAATACTTGTCAACTGACAGAGGAACAAATAAAATGTGGTATATCTTTATAGTCAATGGTAGATAAATCAGGTACCTACATCCTGATCCTCAGAACTGTGAATGTTATATTACATGGCAAAGGGGAATAACAGATGGAATTAAGATTGCTAATCAGTGACCTCAGAATAGGGATACTGCTCTGAATTGTCCATATGGCCTACAGAATTAAAGTGGTCTTTTAAGAGTAGAAGGAAGCAAGTGAGGAAATCAGAGTGATACAATGTGAAAAGGTTTCAGCCTTCTGTTGCTGGTGGAAGGGAACCCCCCGCCAAGGAATTAAGGGCAGTCCTTAAAAGCTAAGAAAGGCAATGAAGCATATTATCCTCTAGAGATTCCAGAAGTAATGTATCCCTGGTAACTCTTTGATTTTAGCCTTCTAAAACCAATGACAGAGTTTTGATGTATATAATGATAAGATAATATAAACATTAAATTTGTATTAATTTGTTATAGTAACAGTACAAAACTAAAGCAAATGGAATATTATTCAGTACTAAAAAGGAACAGGTATTGTTATGGTTTGAATCTGGAGTGCTCCCCAAAAGGATTATATGTTGAAGGCTTGGTCCCCAGTGTAGCAATGTCCAGAGGTGGGGCTTTGGAAAGTTCTTCAATCATGGGAGCCCTGATCTTATAAGTGGATTAATGCATTGTTGAGTTCACAATTGAGTGGACTATCAAGACATGGTAGAAATTGTGGAAGGCGGGGCTCAGTTGAGGGAAGTAATCACCGGAAGTGTGCTCTGAGATGGCTTCTCTTGTCCCTGCTCACCCCCAAACTCTTCCTCCCTGTTTCCTGGTCACCGTGAGGTGAGCAGTTTCATCTGCCGCTGTGACATTCACCAGCCCAGAGTGATGGAGCTGCTAGACCAAAGACCGAAGCCCCTGAGACTGAGCAAACTGAATCCTTTCTTCCTTTTAAGTTGTTTATCTCACACATTTTATTAGATCAGTAAGAGGCTGACTAACACAAGTAGTGATAAATGCTGCAACACAGATTAACTCTGGAAACATGCTAAATGAATCAATCCCATCACAAAGCCTACATTGACTGTCTCACTCACATGAAGTCTCCAGAATAGGCATATCTGTGGAGTTGGCAAGAGTAGTGGTTTCCTGAGGCTGAGATTAGGGTAGAATGTGGACTGTTAATGAGTACAGATTTTATTTGGGGGATGAAAGAATGTTCTATAATTGATTGTAGTGATGGTAGCATAGCTGGTGAATACATAACAACTTCATGGTATATGAATTACATTTCAATAAAGTATATACTTACTATATGTATATATGTTTTCATAATAGTGAGTATGTATTTTTTGCTGAAAAACGTTTGACAGTTTGGATAAAGTCCAAATCCTTACAGATATGCCCACAACCCTTCATTACTTGACCTCTACTCATCCCAGCTGCATATACTCCTACTTTTCAACATGTGCTCTAGAATCCAAACGTACTAAACGATTTGCAGTCTTTCTCATCTTTGTATTTTTGCAAAAGTTGCTTTTCTGAGCTGAGCAATGTGTAACATGCCTGTAATCCCAGCACCTGGAAGGCTGAGTTAGGAGTAGTATCCTATATTTGAGGCCAGCTTGGGCTACAAAATGAGTTCAAGACTAGCCTGGACCACTCAGTGAGACTCTCTTTCAAACCCAAAAAAAAAAAAAAAGGTGCTTTTCATCTCTTTTCATCTATGGGAAACCTTTCTTGCATCATACCATGTGACTGGGTTAGGTACCTTTTGGTAATTTCTTTTGTATTTGTCTGCCTCCACTATGAGAGTGTAAGTTCTTAAAGTCTTTCTTTCAGTTCCTTTAAATTTATTGGCTAAAACTACCCAGAACACAAAATTGCTATTGTACAGCTTTTATTATCTTAGGGCGCTGAAATTTCAATAACTCTCTGACAGCCCCAAAATGTATTTTTAGAAAATGACATGTGTGATTTAAGTACATACATACATGAGCAATTCACTTTATCTAATTCATAACGAAATGTCTCATTCTGCAGAGAAATATGACTTGTTAAATAATTTGTTCAAGTTCTATAAAACCCAATAAAGTAACTCAACAGTTGAATATTTTTCCTTAATAGACACCAATTGAAAACAATCTGTCTTTGTTTGCCAGAAACCATTGAATCCCTGGTTCCAAGTAGAATTCGCTAGTCCATTACGCTAACACAATGGCTGTTAGAATGTGCCTGCCTGGTGAGTGTCATGCGCTGGCGTTCAGGGGTCAGGTGGAGAAGTATTCTATAAACTCAATCTGAACAGTTTTTCTTACCAAGTCGTAACAAATAATTTCACAGAAATAATCTCTTTGTTCATAATATCACTGAGAATTCATAGCATTCAAACCTGAGTGGCCAAATGTATTTTCTATAGAAGTTATGATAAAATGTTAATTTTGAAAGCATTTCAAGAGACAGTTGATTCAGGAAGACTTGCTGGAAATAACAATATTATTTGTCTAGTGACACATGAAGAGACATGTATTATTCTTATCATTCTTTTTTCTGGGCTGCAGTTCAAACCTAGGGCCCTGCCATGCCACACAAGTTCTTGCCCGTGGAGCTACACCCTAATCATCTCATTGTACAGACGGGGAAACAGTTTAAAGGGGGTTATATAACCACCCAAGATCGTGAGGTAGCAAGAGTTGGCTGCAAGCTGGCCATGCGGCTCGTGCCCATAATCCTGGAACTCTAAGAGGCTCAGGCAGGAGGATCGCAGCACTGAGCCCAACGTGGGCAACTTAGTGACTTAGAGAGAACCTGGCTCAAAAATTTCTTTTAAAAAAGGATTGGGATGTAGTTCACTGTGAATGCTTACACGCTTGCTCCCCCTCGCCGTGGTCCTCTTCCCTTTCTATGGCAGACTCCTTTCCATTTTCATATTGCCACCTCTCCCACCCTCAGAGTCACATATGAGAGATAACGTGTGGTGATTCTTTGCCATGGCCGTGTACCCTCTTGATTTTTGAACATAAAAATAGATGAGGCCTTTCTGTAATGAGCTCCCACCTCCACGCCTTTATTCATCTGTCCCCAGAAGTTAAGAACTCCTCAAAGTTGCGTATGATCTCATATTACTAGGTTACAAAACAAATGCCAGAAATGCAACATAATTTTGGACTAAAGATTAGTCTCCATGACTTAAAATATTCGTGGTAAGAAGACTCAATATTGTTGTCATTTCTCTCCCAATTTATCCCAATCAAACACAATATTAATCAAAATTCTAGCAGACATGTTTGTAGCTATTAAAAGCCTGGCTCTAAAATTGACAGTGACTTATAATATTTAAAATCTGGTTCCAAAACTGACAATAGCTTATAATAGTCAAAACAGTGCTTTAAAAGTTGGAAAATTCACAACCTGATTTCAACACTAAATTTAAAGCTGCAGTTACCAAGAAAACATATAATTAATGGAAAAATAGACAATTAGATGAATGAGACAAAATACAGTATCCAGAGATAGGCACACAAATTGTCAACTGAAATTCTCATAAAGCTAATTTTTTAAAATTTAAATGGAATTTATTTTAAGAGGCTAAAGCGGTAGCTTAGTGCTACATCCTTGGCATACAGAGAGACTTAGGTTCAGTCCCCAGCACCTCTCACTTGAAAAAGTTAAATTGATTTTTTAAACAATGCATAAAAACATAAAAATTGTATGTATGAAAGTTATATGGCCATGTGATGTTTTGATACATGTGTGCACTGTATAATGTTTAAAGCAAGTTAAATATATGTGTCCCCTAGCTAGGTTATGTTGAAGAGGTATATTTATCATTTCTCTGTAGTAAGAACATTCCAAATCCTTTCCCCTAGTCTTTTTTTGCGGGGGGGATACATATTACATTACCTTTATCTACATTCCCTCTGTGTGAACACCAGAAAGTCTTACCTGCTACCTATGAAAACATGTAGTACCTCATTAATATGTATAATTTTTATGTTTCTTGTTTCCATTAAAAATCTGCTATCTAAAGTCTTCCTACTATGAAGTAGCACAAAAGGACTTCTTACTGCTATCTAACTATGATCAACTGATTTTCGACAAAGCCAGGAGAATTACTATGAGTTTGAGGCCAGCCTGGGCTACATAATGAGTTTAGAACCAGCTTGGACCACAGAGAAAGGCCCTGTCTCAGAAAAAAAATACAAAAACCCACTTAGATCCACATTGATTCATACTCTCAAAAAATGGAACTCTGTAAACCTGACTTTTAAAAAATAAATAATCTCTGAATCAGTGATTTTCAAATCACTAATAACAAAATACAAACTGTCAATATGTCCTGATTCAATTTAATAGATTGTGACTGGAAATTTTTTTCTTAATGAGGACTTTTTCCTATTTTTGGTTAGTATGTGCAGTGCACAACAGTTACAATAAGCTTGAAAAATTTGTGGACATACATATCTCACTGACATCATAGTCACTTCCTTTCTCCTTTTCCTGTCCTCCCACACCTCCCTCACTTCCCCTCTCTCCACATATCCGTCTCTCTGCCTCACAACTTCTCACTCATTTGACTGTTACTTACTTATACTTTGGGTTTCTCATTTTAGGGAAACCATGCAATATTTAATCTTCTGAGTCTGACTCACTTCACTAAAGATAAAGGTTTCAGGCTGTATCTATTTTCCTACTAATGATTCAAATCTACCTGTCTTTGTGGCAGAGTAGTACTCCATTGTGTAGATAGACCACATTTTCTTTAACCCTTGGTCTACTAATGAGTATTTCAGCATCTACCATGATTTAGCTATTATTGGTTGTGCTGATATAAATATAGGTATCCATGTATATCTATTACGAGGTGCTTTTTAGTTCTGTTGGAAAATATCTGTAAGAAGTATTGCTGAGTCAAGTGGAGTATCTATTTTCAATTTCTGAGCAACTTCCATACTGGTTTCCATAGTGGTTGTATCAGTTTATAGACTCACCAGCAATGTAAAAGGGCTGCTTTTACCCCAAACCCTCACCAGTACCTATTGCTTTTTGAGTCTTTGATAGAAGCCATTCTCACTATGGTAAGATGGTATCATAGTGTTGTTCTGATTTGCTTTCCTCTAGTGGCTAAGGATGTCTAACATTTATACATGTATTTGTTGGCCATTTCTACTTCTTTGGAGAACTGTCTATTCATTGCAATTGCCTATCTTAAATTAGCATTTTTATCTTGAGTCTTTTTTTTTTTTTTTTTAGTTCTTTGTGTATTCTAGCTAACACCCCTTCTCTGAGGGTAGGTGGTAAAAAGTTTTTCCATTCTGTTGGTTCTTTCTTCACTCTCTTGGTTGTTTCCTTTGCTGTGCAGAAGCTTTTTCATTTGCTACAATCCCAGTTGTTAATTCTTGGTGTTAATTTTTTTTGCATCAAGTATTTTATGGAGAAAGTCTTTGCCTATGCCAATGTCTTTGTGAGTTTTCTCTGTTTTGTCCTCCATGAGGTTCAGTGTTACTGAGCATATGGCTCAATTCATTAACCTTATCTTCAAGATCTGATACTTTGTCTTCATAATGCTTGAACCAATTCTCAGTTTTTTCGATTTTTTCATATCCTGGAATTCAGCTTCAAATCCTGTCAGTCTTTCTACTTGTCTACTGAAATATCCCTTCATATTTTGCATTGTCTTGTTATTTCTTTTTATTTGTGTCTTCTATATAATCATTGAACTTTTTACCAGTTAAGACTGTTGTTTGTCAGATTAAATCCACTTTTAACTAGCTTAGCATTGCTTGCACTTGCTTCACTATGTCTTACTTGAACTGATTTGCCACTAGGTCCATTTGTTTTTGAGCTTCCTTTTCTGTAGGTTCTACTACTCCAGAGCCCATGGTAGCAGCTGCTGGGAAGCTAGGCGGTTTTTGCATGTGACTTTTTGCCCTGTTTTCCCATGGTTCTATTGCCATTGATTGTAGATCAGATGGCCTCCATGAAGTCTGTCTCTACTATGGAGACTTCTCCTGTTAGATTGCATATGGTATATGTGTTATATACATTGTTCCTTGGAATTTCCTTGAGTTTTTTAGATTCCAATATTTATGCCCATTTTTAGCTTACTCAGCTATTAATTTGGGGGTTCTCCTAAATGATTAACCTTCTGCTGGCAACTTGTTCCCCTCGACTTTTCATTGAGGGAGAAATGGATTATAGAAGTGGGTGTGATCTTAGGACAAGCTAATTATTAGCATATATTCGAAAGCCAGGTCAATGTCTATACCACCATTACCAACATAAGTGAAAATCTGCAACAGTGTTATGATCCAAGACTAACAAATTATTGACAAAACCTAATTACTGGTTTAGTACTGTAACTGTTCTACCCTTAACATTAAAGGTACAGTCTACACTATTAATGTATCTATCTAAATAAACCTAATATTGGCTTATCAAAAGGTTCCACTAATGTAAATGCTTTATCACCATGAATAATAAAATAGCTATGTTGCTTGCCTAAGCTAAACCAAACCACTAAAAGTTATCAACTCTGATAGGCTCCGACTGCTGTACCCTCTTTAACAGTGGAATAGATGTCATCATCAATGAGAAAACTTGAGATGCACCCGTTATTGACATATCATAACAAGTATTCAACTCATAGAATCATTCCACTCTTACCATTAGAAATGTGAGTTTACTTTAAAATGATGCTATATTATTGTTAATAACATAAAAAAATCTGCCTTAACATTCTATGTCTAACTAAATAGCAAAAAGTATTGATTTCCAACAGATCAACTCTTTAAGTTACCAATACTTAACACTGCTATTAATAAGAGTGGTGAGGTAAGAGAGAGAGAGGATGGAGACAGAGGGTTAGCTTTGGAGATGCAGAAGAAAATGAGTATATAAAATAGAGAAAAGCAAGACAGAGCTCCCTGCACAGAGCAGAAGAGAGTGGATATACTTAAGCAATAGTGACAAAAGAAAGAAGAAACAAGGAATGTTATGAGTGAAGTGGAAAATGTCTCCAGAGTCAGAAATCGTAAAGAACTATTTGAGATGGGGCTGGAGGAATGGCATAGCAGTTAATGCCTAGCAAGCGCTAAGTCAAGTGCTAAGTACCCGAGTTGGATTCCCCAGTACCACAGAAGCCAGGCATGGTAGTGCACGCCTGTAATCTCAGCACTCAGGAGGCTGAGGCATGAGAATTGCTGTGAGTCCAGGGCCAGCCTTGGCTCCACATGAGTTCAGGACCAGCCTGGGCTATGGAGTAAAAGCCCTGTCTCAAAAAAAAAAAAAAAAAAAAAAAAAAAAAAAAAAAAAAAAAAAAAAAAAAAAAAAAAAAAAAAAAAAAAAAAAAAAAAAAAAAAAAAAAAAAAAAAAAAAAAAAAAAAAAAAAAAAAGGAAAGAAAGAAAAAGAGAGAAAGAAAGTGTAAAAACTATCAAATAACAAAAAATCCAAATCAGTAACAAGAAAAACACACATTCAAAATACCTACAGAGAATCACTGAAGTGAGTCCACAGATCCTGTGAGATTTGAAGGGAAAGTTTTTCTATCTAAGACCTTTGGTCTTGCCAAATGAAATCCTGCTGGGTCCGTGCCAAAAGTATCTGATGATGGTGGCCCTGCAAGCCAAAGGCCTCCATCTAGTCACCCCCTTTCTCTGCCCACTGGGCCAGCATTCCCAGGTAGTCTTGCTTTTCTAGCTTCTGCAGTGCAGGTTCAAGGCAGGGGAGGGTGCCAGGAGGGGAATTCCACTCTTTATGTTCTGCTCCGGCAATGCTCATGTTTCATAGAAGATCCGCTTCTTCCTTTTCCCTCACTGGTCTTGCCTCCTGTGTGCTTTTCATCCTGTACAAAAAGGTCTCAAAAATCTCTCAGCTGTGGTGCTTCTGGGTTTCCTGTCCTGTACCAATAGATCATAGCTGTAGGCCTAGCTGTAAGGCTCCAGCAGTCAGTCAGCTTAGTGGAGGCCTGTAGGCCTCTTCTCTTGATTGCCTGTAGCCTAACCCTGAGGCTCTGGGACTGGTAAGCAGCGAGCTGGTGGGGGCTGCGGGACTCTTCGCTTTGCCAGTGCGATCCCAGCTTTTAGGCTACAGCCAGCAGACAGTTGGTAGGGGGAGAGAAGTGCCTGGCTCTTGGTTTGGTGCATGCACCTACTGAAAAGTCGCTCCAATGACCATAGCCTTGAGAGTGCACTCTGGCCTCGTGTCAAATCCTAGGATTCTGCTGCTATCCTGATCAGAGCCACCAAGAAGAACTCTCCACTACATTTCAGCCTCTCTGAGTGAGTTCCTTTGGACCTGACTTCCCAGAGCTCCTCTTCAGTTGCCATTGTGACTCTACCCCTTGTTGAAGATTCAAAGATATTTAAAGAAGTTTTCTTAACTCCACAGGAAAAAGAATGCTCACAGGAACTTCCCTGTGTAGTCAGAGTCTCACAAAAGCAAAGGAGCAGGGCTTTGTGTGTGACTGGATATTTTTAAAAGTGTACTAGAACAGAACAGGAAATATCAGAATCATTGTACATAGAGGCATGTGTGTCAGTTTCTGTAAGTATGCTTGTGTATACTTAGTCAGTTTCTTGTCTCTGCACACAATACTCAATCTCCATACCTTAAAGGAAGAAACATTTATTTTAGCTCCAAGTTCAGAGGTTCACTGACAGCTGGCAGTGATGAAAGGGCGTGGTGGCGAGCCTAGGAACAGGAAAACCATTCACTGCTTGGAGGCAGAAAGCAGAGAAACATGAAGGGCAGAGCTTGGGGGTAAGAATACACCCTTGCAGGCCTCCAGTGACCTTTCCCCATAAGTAGGCCCCATCTCCTAACTGCACACGAAATCATCAATGGACTAATCTACTTGATTTAATTAACCCCTATGATACAGTCACCTTCCAAATACATGAGACTTTTGGGGGGCATTCTAAATCCAAAATATAACATTTTACCTGTGGTCCTCCCAAGACTCATGTCTATCACATGAGGTAAATGTATTTAGTCTATCTCTAAGAGTCACAAAAATCTTCGCAGTTCTAGCACTGCTAAAAAGTCCAAGACCAAAGTCTTTTCGGAGACTCAAGGCAAACTCTTAGCAAATTCTTAGTCCTGAAAGTATATATATGTAGAAATCAAAAATAAAGTCATTCTCTTCTAACATGCAATGCCACAGGATAAACATTCCAATTCCAAAAGGGCGGAGTAGGAGAATAAAAATGAAATAAAACAAGACCAAAACACAGCACAGCCAACACACTATATTTCAATGTCCAGCACCTGGGCCAAGCTGTACTGAGATGTTACCTCCAAAGAGCTTGGAGCCCTCACCACTGTAGCATCACTAGTAGCAAACTTCATAGCCTTTCTCTTTGAGTGGCTCTGCTCACTGCTTGTGGCTTTCCTCAGCAGTGAAGCCACATTTCTAGCATCTCCAAATTCCTGAGGTCTCCACTACACTTTCAACTTCACTCACTGGCCCTTAGAAGCATGCTGTCTGGCCTTCCAGGCCTCCTTCTGAAACTTGGTCAGAAGCTTCCTAACCCTAAAAATCTTGCATTTTGCATGCCTATAAAACCAGTGCCAAATGGGTAACTTAAAGGTTTGTCACCTACACAAGCGATAGTCTGGTCCCCTTGGATCACATCTGCAGCAGCCTCTAAGTGCCTGAATTGCTTCACTCTGGATGGGTGAACTCTGGCAAACATTTCCTGCTATGGCCCTAGAGGGTATCCTGGGGCAGAGCAAAGTCCTTTAAGTCTTGATCTTGTGTGGGTAGGAAGGATCTGGTGAAATCCTGAGATGCCATTGTGGTTTAGATCTGGAGTGCCCCTCACGAGTTGCATGTATTTGAAGGTTACGATTTACCTGAAGAACCATGTGCTGTTTGGGAGGTTGGGGTCTGGGTGTGTTGCAGGTGTGTGGATTGAATTACAGACGTGTATTGAATTACAGGTCTGAGGTGGATTAGAACCATATCTGAAAGTGGCAAAACACTGAGGTGGGACCTGAACCTATATATATGCTGCTACCTTCCTCTGGAACTTGACTTGACTGGAATTGGTTTCCTGTTTGCAATGTCATGAGGACCTGCACCCACCTCTGCCTCTACCAGGTACTTTCACTGTTGCTAGCTGCCCCTTAATTGACTGTGACCTTCTGAAACTGTGAGCTAAAATAAACCTTTCCTCCCTTAATTAGGGAATTAAGGTATTGAATCACAATGATGAAAAAGTATCTAAGACCTTCAAGTTACCTTTTCTATTGTCTCAATACAAAATACTCAACTTTTTAAAAAGGTCAATCTTTTCAGCAACTTTGCTCTTTGTAACCCCATATTTCCAGTTGTTTTCTTTCTGGAAAAATCAGTAACTTTTTTAATCTTTTGGCTCTGATATTTTCTTCTGATTATTAGTGTAGATCTGGCTAAAAGTAGTAAACAGAACCTATGCAATAGCCAATCATTGAGTTGCCTTGAAATTTCTTTCACCAGATTTATTAGCTCACTGCTCTTAATCTCAGCCTCAGGCAGAGTTTCAGCTCATGAGCAAAATGCAGACTTTTTTTTTTTTTCTTGCCAGAGTGTAACACATGTGGTTTCTTGTCCACTTGCCAATAAAGTCCTCCTTCCCACCTGAAACCTGCTGAGCCTTATCTTTATCATCTGTACTTCTGTCAGCAGTCTGGTCTTCTCAGCTCCAACCAAAATCTCCCTTTAAACTCAGCTTAAAACAGTCTAAGGGTCCTGTAGTTGGCTATCTCCAAACCTTTCCCAGATCCTGCAAACAAGTCCCAAAGGCTTCTAAGCCACATGGTTATATAGAGTCACGGCAACAACCTCTCTCTTCTGGTACCAATTTCTGTCTTAGTCACTTTCTCATCACTGGGATACAATATCCAGCACCTATATCTTAAAGGAAGAAAATTTTATTTTAGCTACAGTTCAGAAGCTCATGGTCAGCCAGCAATAATGAAGGGCATGGTTGAAGACCTAGTTATGAGAAAGCTGTCTGCCACATGGGGACAGGAAGCAGAGCAGCATGATAGGCAGAGTGAGGGGTAAGAATATACCCTTCTAGGTCTCACCTCTAGTGACCCTTCCTTCCAGATAGGCCCCACCTTCTAACAGCACATGAAATCATCCATGGATTCATTCATTTGATCCCCCAGATCCAATAAACTTTAAAATACATGAGGTTTTGGGGGAACATGTCAAATCCAAACAAGAACAATATACTGTACTGATGTGTCAGGAAACCAGAAACCATTGTCAGTGTGTTTTTAACAGCGAGAATTTAGTAAAGGAAACTGTTTACACAAATGATGAAAATCTGAGCAGCCAAATAAGGGATGTTGAGAGATTAACAATGGTGGAAACCACTAATACCTTTAGGCTGGGGGGACAAAGAGAGTGGCAGTGTGGCTGGAGTCCAGAACTGTGGTTATCCAACCAACCTAAAATCACAAAGGGATGTATTTTTAGTTTGTGTAGGAGATAGAAGACTCAGCCACCACCAGAGGTGCACCTCAGGCCAAAAATTTGGGGACAATCACCTAAGCCTTCCTTCTTCCTACCCTCCATTGTGGCAGAGTTTTTTATTGGCTGTACTCAACCACATGTCAGTTAACAACTTGGAGAACCCCATCCTGCCACCTATAACGGCTGAGGGTGTATCTCAGCAGTAAAGTGCTTGCCTAACATGGACTATCCCCTGGGTCCAATTCCAGTACTGGGAAAAAAATCCAGATTGTTGGGGTTTGGTATCCCAGTGATGTAGTAGTTGTGAGGTAAAATGTATTTCTGAGTGAGAGTCAGATTCTAAAAGACTTAAAGTCATGACCTCTGAGGATAATGCTCTATTTTATACTACTCTATATAGAAAGAAATACAATTACCCTATTTGACACTGTGAATGCCTTCGAGTCACTTGCACTTGCACTTGCACTCCGATAAGTAACCCTGATACATTCATTGGTTCACCAAGAAGGACTTCGGTGCCGGTGTTACTCTGGTCTGTCAACTGTGCTCTATCTGAGGTGAACGGATCTTCATTCATGTCCCTCCAGAAAAAATTTCATGCACACATGGATCATTAGAAGATACCAAGTTTGGCCCTTTTGATGTGCTTGAAAAGGTAGTTTAAAACTAAAGATGTCAGACTGAGACACTAATGCACTTCCCTCAGTAGTTTTAGGGGTGCTCTTACAAAGATCTCTTAGAGAAAATTTAAACAAGGATTTAAACAAGCAGTAAATATGTAAACAGATAAACCAAAAGCTTCTGTCTTTGATAGTATGCAAAAAATAATAGTAGCTCACAGCTGGTAAACTGGATACCAAGTGCTTCTGCCTGCAGATGTGTGTGTGCATCTATAAAATTGTCCAGAACCATGAGGAAGCCAGAAGCCAAAATTCACCCATTACACTTTTGCCTGACTAATACCTCTACTTTGACCTTCAATTTTTTGATGTTTCTGAGTCTGTGTCAGCATATGGCACTTGATGTTTCCTCGTCACTTTTCTGATTTGGGGCCAGACCTAATTCTTGGTGTTTTGTGTTTGAAACATTGCAGCACCTACTTATGAACTTCGCCATGTATGATAACTGTGCAGGAGCAGTGTACTTCAAACTATTTCTTTACTGTATGACTCTAGTTATCTTTTAATGTGGTTCTGGCACTACTGTTTTAAACTCATACTGTATGTCATTATCGTGAGTTCTTTTGTTTCCTTTCTCTTCTCTTTTTTAAATTTTTAAATTTTTAAAATTTATTTATTTATTTATTTACTTACTTATTTATTTTTTGAGACAGGGTTTCCCTCTGTAGTCCAGGCTGGTCCTGAACTCACTATGTAGTTCAGGCTGGCCTTAAATTCAAAAGGCAGTCTGCTTGCCTCGGCCACTGAGTGCTGGGATTACAGGCATGTGCCACCATGCCTGGTATGCATGTGTTGTGTGTGTGGTGTGTGTGTGATGCTGGGGAATAGAACCCAGGGAAATGGGCATGCTCAGAAAGTACTTTGATCACTGAGCTATGCCTGCAGCCCCTCATGAGTTCTTTTCAAAGGCAATAAATGTGGTACAGCTGAGTGAATAAACGGATGAGTACATAAAGACAGTGTGAGTCCCAGTTCTACATTTAGCCAGGCTGATAGGGAAACTTCCAGCTACTTTTCTGGTTCTTCAAAGGAAGTAAAAATCATTATGATGTGATATGATGTGTGCGAATTCTTAGCTTTAAATGTAATTATTATGTATCACAAATGCATATTGTTAGTAGTGAATAAAATTTCTGGGGTGACCATCAGAATGGCACTCTGCTGCCATCTACTGGCAGCATAACCTCTTGGTGGGAAAAGATCTTGCAGAAAAACAAACTTGAAAGCAAAATCAAAGTAGATAGCCTAATTCTTTTTGACGTTCTAGCTGCTTGTAGACACCTCTTGTGAGTTAGCTACTTCTTACAGTAATAACATTTCACTTTGATTGTTTGACACATGTACACAGATGACTAGCAGGATTATGTAAATAGATGTCACTGCCTCAGGCACCTTATGGTGGGGGTGGGTCCTATTGATAAAGTAAATGCCAAAGGTCTGTGTATTTTGAGATAGTCAGTGCCCATGGCTTTTAAAAGTGTGATGACCAGAGAACGTTTAATAACCTTATTGCTGTTGTGCTTCCGTTTCAATTTGATAACTCCTCTTAAGGAATACATTTTTTTATTCTGTACACAGGCTAAAGTCCTTAATAGTAAAAGTCAGAACGTAATTATGCAAAATAAAATGGCTGCAAAGCTTAAGAAAACTCCATGTAATAATAAACTGTGTTGTATAACGAATTTGTCTTGGCTGAAGGAAGTTGAAATTGAGCCAGGCTATCCTGAGAGATTAGAAAACTCCTTCCTCAAGCACCTAATGTTTACTTTAAGTGGAATGTTTGGGGACTGTTACATATGGACACAGGCATATTTCCATGTTTGAGTGGAGCTCAAGAGTCATATGGAAAAGGAACTGAACTCTCTTCACAACTGGATAGCAATGATGGACTAGGGCATCGGGCTGGAGTGTGGGGAAAGGGAGGGACATGACAGGAACCAGTTCACTGGTGGTGGAGGCCTTTGGCAGTTTTGTTTGAAAGTAGAAGTCTGAAGAGTGGGCTAGACTGCATCATTTGAGTATTTGGGAACAGCAAAGCCAAATGTGAAGTCTTCCTACCCCTAATACGGGGGATTGATCTCAGGAACACTGAGCTACATCCTCAGCCATTTTTGTTTTATTTTGAGATGGGCTCTTGCTAAGTTTCCCAGGCTGGCCTGAAACTTGTTATCTGCCTTCCTCATCCTCCCGAGTACCTAGTATTACAGATGTATGCCACCATGCCTAGTACAAGGCTGTTGTGAACCACCCACAGCACCTGGGGTGGAGGTGAAAGAATTTATACAACTATGTGTGGGTTCTAAAAGACCTGGTTGTAAGAAGTGCGTTATTGACAACAGATGCTTTTGGATCTTAACAGAAACTCTATTTCAGAGCATAATCATCAAATATTTGAAGAGGTCGAAAAAACAAGAAGCATAAAATAAGGAGTCTGTGTTAGTTTGCACATTTTGATAAGTAGAAACCAGGTAGGTATTATTAGGGAAACGCAAGATTGACGGGAAGAAGTGCTTGTGAAGGACGAGAGCAGGAAGCAGGTATAGACAAGAAGTGCTCTTAGGTCATGGCGCTGCTTTGGTACTGAAAGGAGAGAGAGAAGGAAGGAGGATAGAAAGGAAGGAAGGAGCAAGCCCAGTTCTAAGAAAGTTTTGGCCAGGCTGGTGAAGTACTCATAGGTTAAAATCACCCATCCTGTGTTCAATAGGAAGGAACCTAAACCAATACCCATGACCATCCTCAATCGTTAACAGAGAGACATTGGGAGTGTGGTATTAGTACTATGTCAAAGTAGATGAGGGAGCAGCGCCTGGAGCTCCCCACAAATCATCTTCTCTACATTAGGAATCTAAATGATGCATTTTCATGACTTCCAGAGTCCTTCCAACAATCTATGATAAGATTACCCTGGCTAAATGGGGCTAAGTCCAGCAGGTCTCCCACTTAAGTGACCATCTCTCTTCATATACATCTCTCAAAATCTGGAGCAAGTAATGTCTAATGTATAATCATATATGCTTCTTGCCTCCCTGTAATCACTCAATTGCAAGACCCACTTACCTTGGCCCCATCAGTCACTGCCTGATGCAGAGGCAACTTTCCAGTCTCTTCAAGTCTATTCTCTGTTCCACTCCTAGGGCCACTCTGCCTGTCACCACCCAGAAGTCCTGATCAGGTGCCCACAAAGCAGCTACCCCGTAGACTATTAGATGCTTCTGCCTCTGCCCATCTCTGGATTGCAGGTGTTTGCCTGCCTGTATTTCTGAGCCCAGAAGGAAATGCCTTTTCCTTGTAGGAGTCTGTCTGTGTGTGTGGTGTGTGTGTGGGATGTGTGTGTGTGTGTGTGTGTGTGTGTGTGTGTGTGTATTTCACATGAACTGTCTTTGTATACTTTCCTTTTGCCACACAAATAATAACAACAGTACACACTATTTTCTGTACTTTGTTTTTGTGTCCACCTGCTACATATCTTAGCAATCATTTCTTGATGGACCTTATTTTTTATGGCTGAATAATGTTGTTCATATAAATGAACTATTATTATTCAAGCAGTTCCTTGTCCATGGACTCTTACCAATCAAAGGTTGTTACCAGTCTATCACAAGCAATGCTATAATGAATGGATGTAATTTTTAACACACATAAATTTTTAGAAGATAATCACAGTCATGCGTTCAAATAGTGGAAACAGATGTTTTGTAGTAACTGGTGGTAGGGCAAAAAGCTGAGCTCCATTGTAATGGATGCAGAGGTAACTAGACATCTTAAAAGGACAATAAAGGAGAAGGAAAGAGGAGCAAATGAGGAAGTTTGAGAACTGAAAATTTATAAAAAGTGCATAAGAAACTTGCTCAATGTAAATACAAGAGACCTGCAATGTGGCAATTACTGAAGTTAGGATTCTATCCCCCTACAGAAACTGAGACTTGTCCTACCCTTCCTGAGAGCTACATTTCGAACAAATGGCCTTCAATCCTTGAGAAAGGAACACATAGGCTGAAGGGAGTACCTATATATCTCAAAGGGACAAAGTAAGGATTTACAATTGTAAGATCTTTAAAAATGAAATTCTCTAAGAAAGAGGGGTCTGGTGTTGGCCGGAACTAAATGAGCTTGAGCCGTTTCAGACAGGAACTCAAAGGGAGGTGGAGTTGTGCCAGGTGCCAGGGTTGCACTTGAAGCTCAAGGAAGCCAGGCTAGGGCAGGAGTTTGAACAAGGTCATTATGTGCCAAGAGTTCTTTTGTAGTTGTCAGAATGCAGCTACAAGGTAAATTCTAGAAGTGCAATCACTGGGTCAAATTGCTGTCCTAGGGAAGATACCATTTTATGCTTCTCCCCAGAACATATAAAAATATATTTCCTCTCTTTTCCTCATTCCCAGACAACACTAGTGTTATCACCTTTTATCATGGTAAATACAATAGGTAAAATATGGTATTTCATACTAGTTTTAATTTCATTCATGCTATTCTGAATCAAATAACGTATTTTTCATATGATTAAGTTCATTTACATTTTCTTTCCTGCAAACTTTCTTTTGGTGTGTGTGGGTGTTTGAAACAGTGTCTTGCTATATAGTTCAGGCTGGTTCTGAACTCACTGTGTAGCCCGGGGAGACAGGGTCTTGCGCTAGAGTCCAGGCTGGTCCTCAACTCACTACGTCAGCTAGCCTGGCCTTAAACTCAGGACAGTTCTCCTGCCTAAGCCTCTTGAGTGCTGGAATTACAAACATACAACACCATGCACCCTTTTGTGGTGCTTGAGAATTGAACCGAGGACCTTTCATTTGCTAGGCAAGGGCTTTAGCCACTGAGCTACTAACTCCCCCACCCCACCCCACCCCACCCCCACTGCTGTCCTCTGCAAACTTCTGGTCATAACTTTGTCCAATTTTAGATTGCATGGTGGGTATTCTTACGGGTGTTTCCCTTTTTATGAGAATGTATGTGTAATACACTGTGATTGCACTGAGCTTCAGTATTATGTGCACATATATATCACATCAACGTTGCAATCCCTTCCACTTTACCTTCGCAGCCCTCCTGCTCCCTCCCCATCCCCCACCACTCCCACTGCCACACCCATTTGGTTCTATAGAATGTCCACAGGGGTATTCTTAGGTTGTTTTGGGTAATCTTACATTATTTAATAGCTGTTCATATATTAATAGCAAGAAGTTATCTCTTTCCTTGCAATATGTACATTTTTCTAGATTATAATTTGTACTTTGTTTATAGTTTTCCCTCTTTCATTTAAAATGCCACATTTATTTTATTTGGGATATCTTGAGTTTTTACATTTTAATTAAACTTTCATTTTATTAAAATCAAGGTCGTATATACAAATAGGTTAGTACTAAATAATTATTTTAGATTTGTAACCAAAAAAAACCCAATATTTTTGCCATCTTTCCTTATTTACTCATGAATAGACCAATCAGTGATAGTCAGTAATTACTAATTACCATGCTAGGTAACTGTTTTGGAATTTGCCTGTAAGTTTCTAAATACAATATATTTATACTGTCTTCATTTTAAAATCTTAGTAGTTCAATTCTATCCTGCTATATACCAAAAGAAATTGAGTCTTTTTTAACCTCAAAACCACCACAAATTAAGACTCTTTCTCAATATTCTTCCAATATAGATATCTTGTAATTTTGGTTATGTTTTTAGGTAGTATTTACACTGTTAGAATTGTGCAAACATTATTCACTGCTGATGCATGAAATTATGATTACTTTTCCTTTCTCATATCTTTTGTCTACCCCAGAGTTGATAATTGTTTAAACTGTGTTCATTTATTTAGTTTTTTGTTTTGTTTTATTTTGGGACATAATCTCATTCTGTAGCCTAGGCTGTCCTGAACTCACTAGGTAGTTCAGACTGGCCTCAAACTCACAACAGTCCTCCTGTGTCAGTCTCCCAAGTGTCAGAATTACAGGCATGCGCCATCATGCCTGGTTCATGGGGTCCTGGGAATCAAACAGGGCCTTGTGGTCACTAGGCAAGTGCTTTAACTGCCCAGCTGGGCTCCCAGCCCCCATTTAGTTTTTAATGTACAGCTAGCTCACTAACTCAACTTTGGACTCTCCACCAAATTGCACCAGGTACTTGGATCCTATTTGAATCCTGATTCTTATAAGCGATTTGTTTTTGTCATAATTTGTAAGATCTTTTTGTCGCGTATTTTCTGATATTCATATGTGCTGCATTATCCATTATTCACCAGAGAGACAGGACCAGTATAGTATCTATAAAGACATTTTTATAAAAATAAAGAATTGAAGGCTAGAGGAATGGCTCAGCAGTTAAGCACTCAGTCAAGCGCTAAGTACTTGAGTTTGATTACCCAACACCACATAAGCTGGGCATAATGGCACACGCCTGTAATCCTAGCACTTTGGAGGCTGAGATAGGAGGATTGCTTTGAGTCCAAGGCTAGCCTGGGATCCATAGTGAGTTCAGGACCAGCCTGTGCTATAGAATGAGACCCTGTCTCAAAAAAATAATAAAAAATTAAAAAAATAAAAGTAAGGAGTTGGCTGATATGATTAGGCCAGTAAATGTAAAAGCTTCAGGGTGGGCTGGCAGGCTGGAGACTGTCTTAGTTACTTTTTCATCATTGTAACAAAATTCCAGATATGCACAAATTAGGGGAGGAAAAGTTTATTTTAGCTCACAGTTTCAGAGGGTCACAGTCAACCCATGGTCAGCTGGCAACAGTGTGGCCAGATATAGTTCCTTACAATACTGCAAACAAAGCCAAGTCTAGTCAGGACATACCCCAAGAGGAAGAAGGGAAGCAGCATACATCCTTCTAGGTCCTGTCCCAACGATCTGCCCCTTCTGGGTACAGCCTCTGGGTTCTTCCCCTTCCAGGTTTAAGGCCCCACCACACACCTGTAATCCAGTCCACATGCCTGTAATCTATAATCTGCCACGTGCTTTTCTTCCACCACACACTTATGATCTATTACACAGACATAATCCACCCTTCCACAGCCAGGCCCCATCTCCTAACATCACGTGGATCCAATGGCATGAAGTGGCGGGCATTCCAAATCCAAACTACAAGAGAGACCCCAGAAAGTTTGACATCAGTTGATGTCTGTTGTAGACCAGAAAGAGTTGATGTTGAAGATGAAGTCCAAAGACAGTCAGCTAGACCAGTTGTGCCTAATCTTTTTGACACCAGGAACCAGTTTAGTTGAATAGCATTCTCTAAAGGAGGAAGGGTGTACTTGTTCTGCAGCAGGTTGTTGAAGGGTAAGTTTGAAGTGGCAGCCTCAGCAGTGGGAGGGAACTGGGGAACAAGCTCCACCTCCTGTCAATTAGCAGCAGCAATAGACCCTGATAGGAGCATGCTGATGGGGTGGAGCTTCACTCATAGCTAACTTCTGCTGGCCTCTAGCCTGTCCCCAAGGCCTGTTCTTTCCAAAGCCACAGATAGGTGGCTGGAAACTCCAGTTTCTCCAGAATTCTGTCTTGCTCGGGAGAGGGGTAGGGCTTATTCTATTCAGATCTTCATCTGATTGACTGAGCAATTTTCTTTACTCAAACTACTACTGATCTAAATGTTAATATTATACAAAACATCCCTCAGAAGCATCCAGTACAATTATTTGACCAAATATATGGTTACTACATGGCCCAGCCAAAAGGACTCTTAAAACGAACCATCTGCTGGGCAAGGTGGCACATGGCTGTAATTCTAGCATCTGGGAGGCTGAGACAGGAACATTCCAAGTTTCAGCCCAGACCAGGTCTCAAATGTACTCTACACCCCAGTCTTTTTCTCTATTTCTTGAACTCCTATTGAACTAGATTTTAAATTTTTCTAGCTATACTTTGAGTGTCGCTGTCTGCTTTTCTTTCAGATGTTTGATAATCCTTGGTGTTTTCATCCCTTCAAGGATAAGAATTAAAAAGCTGTTTGTAGGCTCTGGGTGGTGGCGGTGGTACGCCCATACTGAACATGATCTGCACAGAGTGAAGATCTGGAGTGATCTGGCCAGATTGCTTGGCTGAATAAATATCAGTATGTTTAAATCTGTTTTACTGGTCTGGCCAGATTCCTCAAAAGAAACTTCTGATCTTTCTTATGGACAGGAACCTGAGGACCAGCCAGGCTTAGGTGTTTAGGTATCCAGAGGTATGTTTCCATAAGCTCTGTTCTCAGTGCTGTATGCCCTACTTTCATTTATGTCAAATTTCCTCAATTCATTGTCTTTTTGTTCTCATCTCTCCCAAGAATAAATATTCTTGTTCTCAGCAGGATTGATTGGAGGAGACCTTTTATTTCTTAAGTAGATTGTCAGTCAGCTGTCCTGTTTTTAGCTTCTCCCCACTCAGTCCCACTTCCACAGGAACCACATGCCGAATCCTGCTGAAGATTCTGCAGTGAAACTGGGATAAGTCCAGCTCTCCCCGCCACTAACTGAAGATTCTGCAGGGTAGTGGTGGTGGTCATGGTGGTGCTGGTGGGGTGTTGTTGAGTCATTTTTACCCCCTCTGTTTTATAGTTTCTACTGCTACCTTTCCCTTTATCTCTCTACCCATGTGAGTTTATGCCTGTGTATTAGTTTGGTTTCTTTCAAAAGACAGAATTTACAGATTTTATCACAAAAAGGGCTATTAGGAAGGTTTACAAATCCAAGGAGAGAAGTGGTCCAAGAGGACTGCTCAGCCATGAAGTAGATCTCCCGTCTGGGACTACAGAACAGCCAGTGAGAGTCTGCTGTAGATCTCGGGTGAAGAGTGAAACTTGAAGATCTGTGACTGAAGAGGAGCAATGGGCAGGCTGGTGCAAGTTGAGACTGGAGCGCATCTGTGCTGATGATATGCAGTGCGTAGCAAATCAGCATCCATAGACAGTTGTGAAGGCGAGAGCTTTCCCAGAGGAAGAAGATGTAACAATCTTCCCTCTTCCTTCCTTTTATACCATTGTAGACCTACTTAATAAGTTGAGATTATAGGGGCTGGAGGAATGGCTCAACACTTAAAGTGCTTGCCTAGCAAGCACTAAATACCTGAATTCAATTCCCCAACACCCGATAAGCCGGGTATGGTGGCATATGCCTGTAACCCCAGCACTTCGGAGGCTGAGACAGGAAGATTGCTCTGAGTCCAAGGCCAGCCTGGGCTCCATAGTGACTTCAGGACCAGCCTGGGTGCAAAACGAGCTTGTTTCAAAAAAAAAAAAAAAAAAAAAAAAGTTGAGAGATAGTCCGAAACTGCCTGTCCATGTAGCTAGGAGAGGGAGGAGCACCCAACAACTGAAAGGAGGCCACAGGAAGATCAGAAATCCCAAACACAAAGTGGTAGTTGAGTAAAACAACAGCCCAGGAAGCAATTACAGGCTGACTGAGAACTGCTCTGAGCTGCTGGCATTCACAGACAGAGGAAAGCTTGGAACCCAGAACTTCTGACCAAGGTAACTATGGATCTGGGAGAAGTGGGAATTGACAACAGCTGGTAGCTCCAGCCTCCAAAAATGAGGCTTCGCGTAGTACAGACCACAAAAACCTCCTGGAGCCTAGACTAGAAGGAGTGTTTGGCCGCCATAAGAGGCAGTGATGTAAGCAGGAGCCATTTTTTAAAAAAGAGTTCAAGACTGAAACTCTCTGAGTAAAAGAAAGCTCAGAAGAGCATATCAGGGTTTTTGTGGTCATTCTCAAACAGTGCCTAGGAAAAAACTGGCACAAGAGACAGTTGTAGAGAGGAGAGAAAGGCTGCAGATCCCCTAAATGGCTTGGATGGTAGTGGGAGCACCTCTGAGGGTGGAGAATCCTGCCCTCAAAGGAGGGAACCCAGGACAGGTGGTAGAGCTTTGCTGAGGGGGGATGGGTGTGGTCGTAACACCTCAGAGACCATAGGACTGTTAGGTCTCCCCTCACTACCTATTCCCAGCATAGAACTCAGAGAAATTATGGCTCCCACCACACACCATCATACCCATTCACAGAAATCTCTCAACTAGGCTTTTAAAGAGAAGTCCCTCAACAACGGAAACATGGGAAGAAGACAAGGCAACAGGACACATGAACACTGGAGACCCCAGAAACTAATGTCACAGGCACTGAAATAGTGGAACTCACAGGGAAGGAAACAGCCCAGTTTATTTTTGTGAACAGTCAATTCAAACAAGATATTCTTAAAGAAATGCAAGTAATGATCAGTGGGCTTATAGAGGAACCAAACACATAGTGGTCCTAATAAATACAGAATTTACTGAGCATATAGAATCCACAAAAAATTGGCTGAGGTAAATAAAGATATGGAAGATATGAAGGAACATTCTGACAGAGAAATGGAAATTCTGAAAAGAAATGTAGCTGAAATTCAGACATGAAAAATACATTTGAAAGTAGGGGAACTTGAACATTGTGAAGACGGAATTTCAGACCTTGAAGACAAAGCTGGGAAACAAATGCTATAATTAGGCCTGACTCCAAAATTAGAAATGAGCAAAATAGCTGGATACCACAACTGATGGATGATTCAAAGAAAACCAGTCTCAGAATTATGGGTGTGAGAGAAAGACCAGAAAACATCACCAAAGGTATAAAGAGTCTATTCACTGAAATTATACAAAAAAATTGCCAAATATAGGAAAAGTTAATTTTCAGGTACAAAGAGCTTATAGAACATCAAATAACCTCAACCAGCAATGAGATTTGCCATGAAATATCATAATTAAAACTTCAGAAATAAAACAAAGAAGAATATTAAAAGCAGCAAGAGAAAAACAGACATTATTCTACCAAGGCAAACCCATTTAAATTACTGCAGATTTCTCAAAGCAAACTTTAAAGGTCAGGAGAGCCTGGAGCAAAATCTTTCAAACTTTAAAAGACAGCATGTATCACACAAGGTTGCTGAATCCAGCGAAATTATCCCTGAAAATTGAAGAAGTAAAAATTTTTCATGACCAAGAATCTCTAAAGAAATTTGCAGTCACTATCCCAGCATTGCAGAAAATACTTGAAGAAATTTTTGAGAGAGACAAGCTGCACCAAAGAACATGAAGGAAAGGAAACAACTAAAGAGAAAATGTAAAAAAAAAGGACGTTAATCGTTCGATTGGTAGCCCACTAATATAGTACCAGCTTCTTCATAAAATTTGTGAAGCTTCCTCTATAATTATTATTTTTATTAGTATATTAGTTTGTAAAGCATAATACTTATATTCAACATGGGGAATTGGTATAAAATCTTAATCTGTGAAACG
This sequence comes from Ctenodactylus gundi, assembly GCA_004027205.1. NCBI lineage: Eukaryota > Metazoa > Chordata > Mammalia > Rodentia > Ctenodactylidae > Ctenodactylus > Ctenodactylus gundi. Next base: position 584,924 of record PVKB01000432.1, read on the forward strand.
TGTTTGATGTGTATGATGTGTATAGATATTTAGCTGGGTTGAAATGGCAGAAAGCAGGTTTTTTTTGTTTTGTTTTGTTTTGTTTTTTTTTTAGATAGGGTCTCACCGGTCCTGAACTCACTGTGGAGCCCAGGCTGGCCTTGGACTCATGGCAATCCTTCTGCTTCAGCTTCCTGAGTGCTGGGGTTACAGGTATGTGTCATCATGCCTTGTACCCAGCTTATGTGATGCTGGGGAATTGAACTAAGTTACTTAGCATTTTAACCACTGAGCCATTCCTCCAGCCACAAGGCATTTGTTTTGATTTAGAATATTATTATTTTTAAAAACAGTCAGCACTGGTGAGTAAGTGGTTCTTGGGATGTTTTCCCTGAAGCTGTCATTGAATGGTAAAGATAAAAGATCACATAGCCTTAGTCCAGTGGCTAAGAACTCAGTTGGCTGTTTGTTCAGCCTGTTACTCTTGAATTTTACATTGCAATTTCATGCTCTGTAACTAAAATTGTAATAATGATATTACTTTTTTCTTCCCACTCCTCTTTGGGAAAGAACTCTTTAAAAATTCTGAAATAACTAAGTATGCCATTATGTCTGTTGCTTTACATGTAATATTCTTTTGTGATATAGACTTAAGTTCATTTAATTAGTGATTCATTTATTTTGTTTTTGATATAAGTTTAGCCTAAGAAATTTGATTGATGTAATGATGACCTGAATGTGTTTTGTATAGCAGCACATTTGATAATAGCTAAATCTTGGAAAAAGCCAATATGCCCAAGTACAGATGACTGGATAAAATGATGTGGTGTATATGCAAGGTGGAGTATCACTCTGCCTTTAAGAATGACAAATTTAAGTTATTTTTAGGAAAATGGATGCACCATAGAAATGAATCAGACTCAGTTAAATATTATATGGTTTCTCTAATATGAGAAAAACAAACCATTAAAAATGTAAGAGACACTGAAGAAAGTGAGAAGATGAATTTTGTAGGGAGGAAAAGAGAAAGGCGGGTGAGAGGGCAGGAAATAAAAAGGAAAGGGATATGTGAAAAAAAACGAGAGAGAGAATCAGATGGGGGCGAGAGTGGGAGTTTGGAGGAGGGGAAAGTTGTGGGAGGATCAAAAAGGGAGGGGAAGGGATTGTAATTTTGTTGTAATATATGTGCATAAAATACTCAAGTTCAATGTAAACATTATGTATCACATATTAAAATGGGAAAAACAAAAAGTTTTATTAAAACATAAAAAACCCACTAACACTACTCAGCTAAGATCTTTGTGTCTATAAGTGTTTAGGGGTGCTGGCAGGCTGTTAGACAAGTGGTCGTGCCCATTCTCCATTTCACCTCTGCGTTGTTCAGCTCAAACAGGAGTGTTTATTCTTCACGGAACCGAAGGATATCAAATCACAAGGAATCTTTTCTGCTTATTTTCAGCTAAGGTTATACAAACAGTATTTATGCTTTAACACACATTACTTGTACTTAATGAGTAATTAAGTAGGTTTAAGTGCTGTTGCAGTTTGGATCTGGAATGTCCCCCCAAAGCCTCATGCATTTGGATGTTATGGATTATCTATGGAACCATGTGCTTTTAGGAGATTGGAGCCTGGTCTAAGGGGTAGATTAGATTATGGGTGTGTGGCAGATTGTAGATTGCAGGTGTGTGGCTTGGGTTACAGGTGTGTGCTGGGGACTTAAACTTGAAAGGGTAGAACACCAAAGCTTGACCCAGAAGGAGCAGATCACCAGGATAGGATCTGGAAGGATATGTACTGCCTTCTTCCTTCCTTGGGAGACTTGACTTGGCTTCCTGTTTGCAGTGCTGTGAGAAGCTGCCCCCATTCTCCGCCTCCACTGTGTCCTTCCATGATCGCCAGCCACCCATGAACAGACTGCAACCTTCTGAAACTTGAACTAAAATAAACTTTTCCTCCCCTAATTTGTGTATGTTGGATATTGAGACAGAGTGATTAAAAAGTAATGAAGACAGAAATTGTTACCAGAAAAATGGGGTTGTTGCTATGACATTACTTGACTGTGTGGTTTGGAAGCCTGGTTTGTGGGAGGAGTTTGAAAAGTTTTGAGGATGCCAGCTGGAGAAGACTTGAAGCGCCCTGGCTGAGCTTGTCGGGAGATTCTGGTTGGAGCTCAAAGACCTGAATGCTGATGGAAGTGTGGATGACAAGAAGGAGAACTGTATGGGCAAGTGGTCTAAAAACCATGCCTGCCATCTTCTGGCAGAAAGTTTGTCAGTGTTTTGCCCTTTTCCAAAAACTTTGCCTTAAACTGAGATTAAGGGCAGTGGACCACTTAATCAGCAGAGGAAATCTCAAGGAGGTAGCCTGATGTTCAAGTCGTCACGTGGCTCCTCTTTGCAACTTCTAGCTGACTATATAGCAAAATGTAGGAGGAAATAAGGTTAGAAAAAAATGATAAAAAAGTTTGCAGTGCCCAGTGGTGAGGCCAAAGAGTACAGGGAAGTTAAAGAGACTAGCTTTCAAAAGAAGCCAAAAGGCCCTGGGTATGATTCCCCAGCACCACATAAAGCTAGGCATGGTGGCACACACCTGTAATCAAAGCACTAGGGAGGCTGGGGCAGGAGGATTGTCAAATCCACGACCAGCCTGGGCTATATAGTGAGGTCAGGACCAGCTTGGGCTATTGAGCAAGACCCTGTCTCAAAAAATAAATAAATAAATAAATAAATAAATAATAAAAAAGCCAAGGACTTGAAGTCAGAACTATAAGGAAGAGACCATGAGGGTGTTCCAGGAATCAGCAAGATCCCACTCTTTATCAATTAAAGGGTGCAAAGGCAAAAGGTCTTGTTCTGAGAAGAGTACCCCAGGGCTCCCTGTGGGGCCCAAAAGGGAATCATTTGCCAGAGTTCAGATCCCTGGAGTTCAGCAATCCAGGCACTCAAAAGGTGCTATAGCCATAACACAAGGGTCTCACACCACTGTTCAAGCCAGTGGTGGACTTTGGTGACATCCACGTGGTCCTGGCTTTACAGGCACGCAGAATGCAAGAGTTGGGGGATCACACAGATTTCAGAGGAAGGTCTTGAAGGCCAGGCAGTGTGCCCCTGGAAGTGCAGCGCATGAAGTTGGGAAGGAGAAGCCTAAGGTGCAGTTGAGACCCCCCAAATTTGGAGAAGCCAGGAGCATGGATTGTCAGCTGAGAAAAGCTGCAGGCCGTGAGCAGATTCAGCTCAAAGGAGAGAAGATGGAGGCTACAGGGATGCTGCAGGAGTGAGGCCATCCAAGCCCTGTGGAGGGCACATCTTGCTGCTGCCACCGTTTACCCCAGGTGCTGGATGTGGAGCCACTGGAGTTAACCCTTGCCCTGTGGGTTGGAACTTGTTTTCATCCTATTGCTTTATATCCTCCTATTCCTTCCTTTTGGAATGGGAATGGTTAACCTGTGACATTGTATGTTGGAGGTACTTAACCTTTCTTTTATTTTCACGGGAGCTCACAGCTGCTAATTTATTTGCCTTGCACCTCGGAGGAGACTTTGGACTTGGACTTAGTTAGCGGTGTGGGAACTGCTAAGACTTAGGAAACTCTTAGAGAAGGACTAAATGCATTTTTCATGAGGAGATGGGCATGAATCTTTTGGGGTCCAGAGGCAGAATGTTGTGATTTGGATGTGGAATGTTCCCCAAAAGTCTCATGTATCCAGATGTTATGAGTTATCTATGGAACCATGCGCTGTTAGGAGATTGGGGCCTGGTCCCCAGGGGTGGATTAGTTACAGGTGTGTGGCAGATTGTTGATCAAAGGTGTGTGGATTGGATTATAGGAGTGTGGTGGGGGCTTAAATCCAGAAGGGGCAAAACACTGAGGCTTGACCCGGAAGGGGAAGATGACTGGGATAGGATCTATGCTGCTTCCTTCCTTCCTTTGGGAACTTGACTCAGCTTCCTGTTTGCAGTGCCGTGAGGAACTGCCTCCACCTCCACCTCTGCCACTTCCTTCCACTGTGGCTGGCCAAGTGAGCAAGCTATGACCTTCTGAAACTGTGAGCTAAAATACATTTTTCCTAATTTTCGTATGTCAGGTATTGAGTCACAGCAGTGAAAAAGTAACTTAGACAAGCTCCTACTGAGGAAAGAAGAGTTGATTCTCTGTCTTCTTCTCCAGAGATTCAGTGTTATCTCACTACCAATCCAGACCCTGAGCTCTTCTCACTGTAATTTGTTCAGGATAATTTAGTTGGATTCCCTCATTTCTCTCCTCTTCTCCTCCTCTCCTCTTCCTCTTCTTTCTGTCTCTCTGTCTCTCTCTCTCTCTCTCTCTCTCTCTCTCTCTCTCTTTCTCTCTCTCTCTCTCTCTCTCTCTCACACACACACACACACACTTTAAGGAACTAGTATACCCCACATGTAATTGAGGCTCTGTTTATTATCATCGTCATCCTTATTATTTATGGCAAGAACATGTATATTTAGAGTTAGCCAGCTGGACTCGCCTAGATTTTTCCTGTTTTGTTGGCAGTATCTGAAGCCACATCGTAAGAGCCTCCCTTTTCCGTATCAGCCTGGTCTGGACGTTGACCTTGCCAGCAGCAGTGTCATGGAACTTCTTCACAGCCTGTTTGGTCTGGTGCTTGTTGTTCTCGACAGTCACCATGAGCACTATTGTGCTGTTATCTTCTGTCTTCTTCGTGGCAGACTCAGTGGTCAGGGGTAATTTGATGATGGCCAAGCATGCTTCTCCTGCAGGCGCCCTTCTGAGGAGATCCAGGCTGCCTCTGGAGCTACAAGGTCTTAGGCCCTTAAGGTGTATGTCTTTTTTTAAGGCGTGTGTGGTTGTGATCACCTTTCAGAACAGCCTTCTTGACCTCAAATGCTTCGTTTTTGTTCTGGCTTTGAGGGGAGGAGAAGCTTCCTGTGTTGCTTTCTGTACCACCTTAGTGAAAAAGCCTGTGTTTCTTATTTAGAATCTTTGTCCTCTTCCAAAATTTAAATTTCTAATGGTCCTTTTTCACATTTATTAACTGTGATGATCTAGAGAAGTGTCTCCCAGGCCTCTGGCTGTATGGAGTACAACTGACTCCCTGCTGTTACCCTCTGAAATTCATCACCATGTTTGTGTTGAGGCCACACTTTCCACTGGCTGCTCCCAGAGGATCAGTGAGCACAGCGCAGGCTCCGGATGTCCTCTAGTGGCTGACTTTGGCCCAGGGACTCCCTGAGAGCCTTGCGGAATTTTCCTTAGTCTTACAAATCAGCCTAGAAAACGTTCACCTAACCTCCCTTCCTTACCTCCTTCACTTCAGGTCTGGTGTGGAGTGTGAGCAGCCAGCTGGTGCAGTGTTCCCAAGTCCCCTCCCTCCCCACAGTTTCTGTACTAAACACTTCTTGGAATAAAAGCCTCCAGGGTTCTTTCCTCCAGGTTTAGTTCACTCTTAGTGTCTTCGTCTAGGGAACACCTGAATAACACAAGGAAAACATGGAATGGTCAGAGAAAGCCCAGTGCAAGGTGGGTGGAGATCAGTAGGAAGCTGTTCCCTCAGCAAGTGGAGCAAGGAGTCTGTGGAAAACAGTACTGCTGACCATGTCACTGGGGGTGAGGTGGGAAAAGGGTAAATGGACAGAAATGTAAGAAGCAAGATAACACAGGCATTTAAAAACGTAGGGCACAATGCCTTCTGAGACAGTGAAATCGGGTGTGATGGTGCAGGCTTGCAGTCCCAGTGCTCTGGGAAGCTGAGGAAGGAGATTGAGCCCACCCTGGGAGACTTGGCTGTTTAGCTAGACATTCTCAAAATTTAGAAAAAGGGCAGGGGAGGCAGCTCAGTGCAGTTGCTCTGGATTCAATGCCTAATACTAGAAAAAAAATGGTAGAGTTGGCTGGTTACTGCTAAATTGTGTTGATGCTCTGCAGAGGGATGATGAGAAACTGAGGTCTATGAAGCAAACCTTAGCAACCAAGGGGTCGAGCCACTGATCTCAGCAACAGCTTAACAGAGAGGCCCTGGGGTAGAAGGACAAGCACAGTCAGTGGCAGGCTGAAAACCCGCCTGTTACAATTGCAGATGTCCAGATGCCCAGCCAGGGCAGGCAGGTCTGCTCTGTGGACATTAGAGCACTGACAGAGAGGAATGGTCTTGAAGTACAGAATGGGAAAGAGAGAAGGTGACAACACTGGCCCTGAGGTAACGCCTGACTTTCTTCTTCTGAGTGTTCCCTTAAATAGACAGTTGGTAGGAACCGTAAGTGAGCGGTTCCCAAACCTGTGAGGAAAAGAGAATTTGTGGAGTAAAAGTGGTGGGCTGCCACCTTTTCTGGGATAACAAATTGTCGAGTGATTGTATAAAGTTATGTAAGATAAAGCTAGATGTGGTGGCACAGGCCTGTAATCCCAGCACTCGGGAGGCCGAGGCAGGCAAACTGTCCTGAGTCTGAGGCCAGCCTGGGCTACAGAGAAAGACATTCAAAAAAAATTCAAAAGTTTTGTAAGATATTTGGTAGTATTACGAGGAGCTAGTTAAAAGCTATATGAGAACTGTTTGAATTTTTTTTTGTGTTCTTTTTCTTTCTGTCTACATCCCCAGATCATTTTTATTTTTATTTTGAGGTAGGATCTCCATAAGCTGCTAAGCTGACCAGGCTGGACTGAAACTTGTTATCCTCTTGCCTTGGCTCCCAGCATGCTGGAACTGCGGGTCGGTGCCATCAGACTTAGTCTCCTATCTCTTTTAACAGCAAAGCTCTTAGCAAGCTTGTCGTTTGTGACCAGGACTCCTTTATCAGCTTAGGAGGAACCTGCTTCAGGATGCCCCTCCTTAATTTATGATGACAGCAGACCAAGAGCCACTCTCCGAGCTTTCAAAAATTTTTGCTTGCTTAATGATGGTCTGACTCATTTGTCTCCCTCTTCCTCACCCTCATGCTGAACTCAGGATCTTGTGGGCAAACATGATGAAACAGTAGGCAAAGTTGCAGGTACTCCTAATGAACAGTAGGTGTCACTCTTAACTTTTGTTTGAGCAGATGAACTGCCATTATTTCTATGTCTAAATTCAATTTTTTTTTTCAAACCCCCCTGTCCCCTAAATTCAGTTTTAAAGCCTCCTAGGGTGTTTTGTTTTTGTTTTTTTCCTACTTAAATCTTGGAGTTTCGAAAAATGATGGAATCAGTGGCTCATGCCTATAATCTCAATACTCTGGGATGCTGAGGCAGGAGGATTGCAAGGTAGGGCCTCACTTGGGTAGTTTAGTGACATAGAGATACTATTTCAAAATAAATTTTTAAACTTTTTGTTTGTTTGTTTGTTTGTTTGTTTGTTTGTTTATCGGGACAAGGTTTTGCTCTGGAGCCCAGGCTGGTCCTGAGCTTATTATGTAGCTCAGGCCAGCCATGGACTCACAGGAATCCTTCTGCCTCAGCCTGAGTGCTGAGATTACATGCATATGCCACCACATCCAGCTTATGTGGTGATGGAGGATCGAACTAGGGTCCTTCTTCTTGCCAGACAAGTGTTTTAACTGCTTTGCCATTCCTTCATCCCAAAATACAAACTTTAAAAGAGGGATGGAGATATATCTCAGTGAGAAGGACCTGGATTCAACCCCTAGTGTCTCCTACCTACCCCACCTCTCTAGAGAGACACACGCGCGCATGCACACACACATTTCTATTTTCCTGGCCTAATGTTTTTTGTTTCCTTTTTGTTTCTCAGGTTCGGTAAGGAATGGTTAAGTTCCAAAATAAAAAACTGCCCTTGCACATTAACTTGGCACTGCCAGCCCACCTAGTATCTACTGAAAACCAAGCAAATTTACTGATTTTTAAAAGCTTGTAGTAAATTGTGTGTGTGTGTGTGTGTGTGTGTGTGTGTGTGTGTGTGTGCATGTGTGTATTTTCAATCTTGAAACTTGAGGAAAAGGTTGAAAACTAAGAGAAAAAAAACCTTGCTTGTACTCTAAGCCATACCTGTAATCCTGACACTCTTAGAAACAGAGATGGAGTGATCATAAATTCAAGTTCCACCTGGGCCACTTAGCGAGAACCTCACTATCTCAAAATTTAGAAAATAAAAAGGCCTGGGGAAGTAGTTCAGTGCAAAGGCCCCTGGATCAATCCCTCGTATCACAAAACAAAACAAAAACAAAATCCCCATAAAACTTGTTCTGATCTTCACAAAAATTCTTAACTCTTGAAAAAAAGCATTAGTAAATATTTTATAATCTATTATAATTGTGTATAGAACTTTGAATACGTTCAGTAGTTTAAAAGATCCCGAAGGATATACCAAAAATAATACTATACTAAGGAAAAAACATAGATCATGTTTTCATAAGCAGGTTTGATACAGGTTTAATTTTTAAAGCATTTAAAAATATTTCTTATACACAAGACTTATATTAAGTAATATTTTCCTCCCCTTACTTAACAGTCTTCCAGTTTACCAGCTTTATAAATGGTTCTGCTCTCATATAATTATTTTAGCCTGAACTTTGTGGTTGTCCTTGACTTTTCCTTTTCCCTCATCTTCTATGTCCAAATCAATTAGTAAAATCAATTCGTCTCTAAGATGCCTCTGTCGTCAATCCAGTGCTCTATCTCTAAAGGCCACCCCTCTAGTCTACGCTTTAGCCTCTCACCTACACCACAAGAGCCTTCTTATTGTCCCTCTGCCCAAACTGCCTGAGCCATTCTAAAACCTAACATAGTGGGGACAAGAGTAGAGGGAAGAGACTAACTCTATTCTAAATGTATTCTGCAGAGAACCCATAGGAAACAGCATCAGGTAGGAAGCTCTCTGAAACTTGAAAACCCCAAGAAACTTCACATACTGAAAAATACTATGAAACATTTGAGGTGACTAATCCTAGGAACTTAGGAACATCACAGAACCATGGAAGTCCTCGTACTTTAAGAGATTTGCTGTCTTTCTATTACAGCAGGTATTACAATGATGTTCTCTTCTTTGTTGGATTCCAAATGTCCAGAACTGCCAAAATGGGGTTATTTAGATTAGTGAAAGAACACTGAGTCTTGAACGTATTTCTCTTGTTACAGTAATGCTTTTTGTCATTTGGTGAATGCATCTTTTGCATTTAATCTTATTTTAATCAGCATAGCCTCTTTGCAGTTCATCTTGTCAGAGAACATTTATTTGATAATCCCTTTCTTCCAAGGTGATTTGTAGTGATTAAGTTAGAAATAGAACAACATTTTCTTCCTCTTCTTAGGGGTAATTTTTCCCCATGAAATTTGCTGGGTACAGCATAAGGTAAACCAATGCATTAAATTTTCCTGGAAATATATTTTTTAGCTCTATTCAGCTAGTCAATCTCTAATCTGAAACTAAACAATATTTATGTTTCATCACCTGATGTAACTGAGAAACTGAGAATCATACTTTGAAGGATTAGAATGAAATGTTCCTAGTGTCTTCAATTTTCCTAGTGTCTCAGGATCTTCTGATTCTAGTTGTTTTTCACTGTGTTCTTTGGTTTGATATGTTCTTTTATCCTCGTTTAGCACAGAAAGGGAACACTAAGTACATGTAAGTATCTGAAAGTAATACTTTGGCCTCAGATTTAACAAACAGAAGTTTTTGCTTCTATGTTAACATTAAATTTTCCATTAGTGTAATACTACTTTAAATGTCTATCCTTATTCTAAAAATATTTTTGCTAAGAATGGATAGACCAGGTAAGAATTACTATCCACAATATGGTGGCCGTGTTATAGATAGGAAATATGTCTTAGCTTGGTTCTCTCTGTCTCTCTCTCTCTCTGCCTCTGTGTCTCTCTCTGTCTCCCTCTCTCTCTCTCTCCCTCACCACTGACAGGTACTTACTATTAATCTGTAGTCTAGGCTGGCCTTGAACTTGTTGCGTAGCCTAGGCTGGCCTGGAACTCCTGATTCACCAGACTCCTTAGTGCTTGGATTACAAGCATTTGCAAATGAACCTAGACCTAATTTAGCATGTTTTAGTGATATAGGGTACAATTCATTGAATATATTCTATTGTGTCAGTGGCTGAATTAGGCACTTTCTGTGCCTTCCCATTTAACTTATTTACTCTTCATTTCAGCCCTACCAAGTAGATATTATTCCCATTTTATAGCTGAGACAACTGTAGTCAGTAATGCTGATTAACTACCCAAAGACACAACCAGTATGCAACGTGCGGGGACTCACATCCAGTTTTTTTCTGGACCCGAAATATGTTTGTCACCTACTTTTAACCACCCTATACTTTCTTTTATGTCCTATCCCCAACATATTCTCACAAGGATTCTCATAAGAATAACTTACAATATTCAATTGTTGGGAGGATTTAGAATCTTTGGCATTTTCCTGTCATTTTCATAAAGTAGTCTAAGATGCAGTTAATCATGGAGGACTTGTCTGAGTCAAATGGACAATTTTAGAGAGTACTTTCTAGATTGACATTTAAATTGTATCCTCAAATTTAGAAAATATTGCTAAAAATTAAGTTAAGTACCCCTTTTAATAGTTAAAAGGAATCTATACTATTTATGTTCTTTTCCCATTTTTATCAATATCTGTGTGTGTGTGTATATATATATGTGTGTATATATATACATATATGTATGTATATATATACACACACATATATATATATATATATATATATATATATATATATATATATATGTGATGCACAGTGGTTACATTGAGCTTGTGTATTTTGTGCATATGACATTAAAATCTCTTGTCTCCCTTTTGGCCCTCTGTACCCTCCCTCAGTCACCCTAACTCTCACTATCACACTCAGTTGGTTTAAAAGAGTGCCTGTATTCTGGATTTCTCATATTAGAGAAGTCATGCAATATTTAGCCTTCTGCATTTGACTCACTTCACTGAGCATGATGCTCTCAAGTTGTGTCAATTTACCTACAAACTCCTCAAATCTGTCTGTCTGTGCTCCATTGTGTACACACACCACAATTTTTGTATCCATTGGTCTGTTGATGCGTTTTTTGGCATCTTCCACATTTTAACTATTGTTATTTGTGCTGATATAAACATGGGTACACATGTATCTGCTTTTAACACTTTTGGAAAGATACCCAGAAGAGGCATCACTGGATCACTAATACCTATATTCTACACACAGAGTATCTGTGTCTGTTATTCTGTGCTCACAGTAGTTGATAGTAAAGCTGCAGTCCTTAAGGCATTCTTTTATTGTCGTGAGGGAGGTACGAGTCTTGTAGCTATCCAGAGCTTGAACAACCCTCAAGTGCTTTTAGTCCTGTGCTCAGACTACCAGGGGAAGTGATGAAAGTTTAAGCTAATGGGATGATGGATGTACTTTAGGAGCAACATCTTAGAAGGCCACCACAGACTGAAGGACTGATGATCACAGGGGAAGAAAGTGGATCATCTGTTATGGCCCAGAGAAGTGTTACACTGATTGATGATCAAGCCAGTTTATGACTGTAGCTGTTATCTTACAAAAAAAGGAGGAAACCTGGAGAGACACAGACATATATGTAACTAATAATAGCTAATTCATTATTATTCTGTTCACAGAAGTTTACTTCTAATTTTCTTATTCTCTAGGAGGTTTGCTTTATTTAAGAAATGTTGAAGATTATATGCAAATTTAAAGATTTATATACAAATTTGAAAGTTAAAGATTGTATATAAATTTCACTGAGGTTTTATTTAAACTATGACCAGAATCACAGACATGAATTACTTAATTTTCATCTTCATTTTTATCTCCACAGAAAAATTTAAAATTAAATTCAGGTTTGATCACAAATATATTTTTTCTTCTTCTCACTGTTTTGGCCCTGAAATGAGCTGTGATATTCAGTTATTACATGAAAAAATAAGTACTTAGAAAGTAGGTGCCTGACAAGTTAAAGAAAATTATTTTGTTCTGATTTAAGAGAATTGAAACTTTGAATTTCAAATTATGCATTCTAAAGACAAAAATCTAAAGAACTTTTAATAAATATTTAACACTTCTAATGAACATGAATTAAGATTAATTTAAAACCACTAAAATAAGAAGAAATATTCTATAAAACTTTTAACAAGTAATACAGAATTTTGGAAGAGAAAGTATATAGGCTTGAAAATAATAACTGAGACATTACTATAGGCTCTTAATGAAGATTTAGGTTTTCCTTCTTCCTTGACCAGCCCAACCATGCTATTAGGGAAGCAACACCTATGTAAAAGATGTTAAGAAAGTAAAATTTTGTTTGGTTTCACACTACTAGCCTAACGTCATAGCCTGAGGTTGGTCAGATGACACCTTCTGTAATTATGGTGGCAGATGCTGCTCGGTATAGAATCTCAAGGAGAATTTCAGGCTGTGGGTTGAAAAATCCTGGCTTTCCTTTGATACGGAGATCTAGAAAATCACTCTCCTCCTTTCAAACTCCTTAATCTCACCATGCATCTTCAAAACTTCAGGTGCAGCAAAGTTTCTTTTTTTAATTCTATTAATCAATTTTGTGCCTTCTAATCCACTTATTTATTGATAATCTATTATTTTTATTTTGTAATATTAGTCTCATTTACTTATTTTCTCTTTTATCTGATTCCCAATAATTTCAGCCAAAATGGAATTGATTAGTAGTTACAGAAAACATCTTTTTGTTTAAAAGAGAATGTCATTCCTCATGCAGATTTCTTAAAGATGTATAGAGCCTCTGTCTCTGAAGTTTCCATATCTTCAGTTTCAACCAATCACAGATCCAAAATATTCTAAAAATATAAAAATTTCACATGTATTGAACATGTACAGACCTTTTTCCTTGTCATTAGTGTCTAAACAATATACTATAAAGACTACTACATGGCATTTACACTGTATTAGTTATTGTAAGTTAACTAGAGATGCTTTAAGGTGTACTGGAGGATGTGCATAGGTCTATTCCACTCTATTTATTTTTTTATCTGTTTGCTTGTTTATTTGCAGAACTGAGAACCCAATGAAGCACCTTCACACTAAGCTACATGGTCAGCTCACTATTCAGTTTTGATTTTCAGGCACAGTCTTGCTAAGTTGTTAAGTTGCCCAAACGTGAACTTGTGGTCCTTCTGCTTTAGCCTCCTAAAGTGCTGGGATTACAGGCCTGCACCACTGGTCCCGTCTAAGGCCATTTTATATAAGGGACTTGGGCATCTACAGATACTGGGCGCTATGGAACTCCCTTAATCCAAGTCCGTGCTGATCCTGAGGGATGGCTGCAATGGCCATGCCATTGCAACCCCTGAATTTTATATAATAGCTCAGTCTCAGTCACAACTATTTTTAAAACTTATTTGGACAGCATTTATATAATTTTTAAAAGGTGTTTTAGTTTTTTTCTTATGTCTTTGTATATTGCTTTCTGAATCTGTTTTGTCTTTTTAAGGTTTGTTTTGCTGTTAATATTTTAGGAAAATAAATTTAATACTTAAGATTCATGAAGAGGCTTTTATCTATGGAAACTGAGTATATACTGAGTTGATTTGAATTTTAAAAACTGATCATGCTTTAAACCCAACCCTAGCTTACCGCTCATCATGCCTTGTGCTTGTACAGAGCTCAGGTATTCTGAAAGCAGCAACAACATAAACTGAGGTGAAGTTAAGGCTTTGACCAGTGATTCCTAGGGTTCTATATGTGAAAAGGGCATCTCATTCACGCAGTCATCACTGAGGCAGATGAATATTGTCACCATGATCTCTCTTTTTCTAGAAATTACAGTTTGCTTCTAAAATTCTGATACTTAAAAGTTTTACCTGCTACTTCCTGATCTCCACCAGTTCTCACAAGCTCTTTGTACAGGCGTTCCAGTGTTTATTCCTCACCTGCAGCCTGAGATATAGCACATATGACACACCAGATGTGAGAAGGACACCGTAGTTCCTGGTTTTACAAAAGAATTCATAGATGACTGTCTTAGTTACTTTCTTGTTACTGGGACAGAATGCTGACATCCACAGCTTAAGGGAGGAAAGATTTATTTTAGCTCACAGTTTCAGAAGGCCTCACATGGTCCACTTACAGGAAGCCGGCAAGTACATGGTGGAGGTGCGCCGGAGGAAGCCAAGTCTGGTAGGAAGTTGTGACCCAGCACACATACTCCTCCAGATCACACCCCAAGCATCATCCCCTTCCAGCCAAGCTCCACCTCCCAACAGTATACAGTATCCATAGGTCATCCACAAAATCCAAATATAAGAGGCTTTTGGGGGATGCTTCAGATCCAAACGTTAACAGTGACCCTCACCTACTTAACATTCACAAAGGACCTGATGCTTCCTACCTGTAGAACTCATCCTAGGAATGTGGATGTAACTGGCTTAATCCCCATTACCAATGAGAGAGAGAGAGAGAGAGAGAGAGAGAGAGAGAGTTGGAATCCTTTGAGTCCACTAAGTTTGATTCTAATCCAGCTTCTATAAACCAAAGACATGTTGATGATTGATTCTTTCCTTCAAATAACTCACCTAAAGAATTAATTACAAAAACTTTTCTAAAATTATTCTTTTTTATTAATATATATTTGCAATACATTCAGGTTGAGGAATTGGTGCATATAGTATCACATTTAACAGTAATATTATAAGCCGACAATCATCACTTACTGTATGCCAAGTGTTGTGTTAAATGTCAAACATACGTGCACTTTCTTGTTCATAAGTGCTTGGTTCTTAGAATAACCTCCATAACCTTAAGACAACCTACACATTTTATATTGTTTTCTGGTTTTTATTTCAGGACTGATGATTGAACCCAGGGCTTTTCCACTGACCTATCTTCATAGCCTTATTTATTTATTTATTACTTTAGGCAGGGTCTCCCTAGTTACTGAGCTGCCCAAGCTGGGATCAAACTTGTGATCTTCCTCCCTCAGCCTCCAAGAGTATTGGGGTTACAGGCCTGTACATCAAGGCCTGGCTTATCCTGTTATTATTCTTATTTTTCACACAGGAAACTGAAGGGTGGGAATAAAGCAGTTTCGCCAAAGTTACACCCACTAAGTTGTGAAAAATTGAATTTATATATCTCTGGTTTCCAAGTTCTAATAATTCTTCTTTTGCTATCCCACCTCTTTCCTGTCTAATTGAATTTAATTAAAAAGATACTTTTTCCTGTCATGTGGACCACTTATAAAATTGTTTAATCTGGGATATTTATATACTCCTAGCCCCATCTCATCCCAAATTGACACAAACTTGTGAATTGGTTTCAGTAACACCTTTGATTGTTTATCTACTCAGCAGATGTGCCCAGGTATATAGTGCAGCCTTTTGGTCACAGTGCAGTGAATTATCTTATTTCTAACTCCTAGTGAAAAATACTATGAGGCCTTATTCCTTCTGTTTTTCACAAAATAAATGATAACATTCATTCAAGATGAACTGTTGCAGCTAAAAGAGATGACTGGGCCACACGGACTCCAGTTAACCACCTATTGGTGCCACGGCTCCCTTTCACGCTCCCACGGCCTGTCTTCCCCCAGCTATTGAGGCTCCGGCTTTGTCTCCTAATGACACCGCCAAAGCTGCTGTCCAATTTGGGTCTCATTTTCTGATGTGATATGGGGACAGGATTTCTGACAACATTTGAGGAAGCCAGAAATAAAATACGGTTCTCTGCTGTAATTGTGAGTAGACATTAAATTGTTGTTAGTTTTCACCTATGTGGTTGTTAGAACTCTCACTAAACTTGGTTTTTGTTTCCGGATACTTCACAACATGAACGTCTTTGTTCTTGAAGTTTACCAGTGTCCACTCTAATGGCATTGGAAACAGCAACTGAATGCTTGATTTAGGCAGGATGCATTAGACTACGTTAATCAGCCTTTTTTACATCTGCCAAATCAAAGACCAGAGAGGATTGCTTTGGTATTATGTAACTAGAAGTTAGGCTTGCCATGACTCCTAATGTTTACAAGAGGAAAATAAAGATAATGCTCCACTTGTTTAAATGCCACATTGTGTCCATCCACATTTTTACCATAGTCTTCCAAACAAATAAGTGCAATGTAACAGCAAGAGAAAATATATCCTTTTTAGGCACTTGAAAGAGATTCTGTACTGTTCTAAGTGATACGGGAGATGGAAAGAAAACAGCCAGCCTATGTAAGAGTGAAGCATATAATTAAATGTCAAACTTTACGGCTGTAGACTCTAAATACTACAATTTTAGCAAATACAGAGAGGAACTTTCTCTGAAGTACCTGGGATAGGACATAATAGAGAAGATGAGATCAGAATCAGCCTTAAAAGGCAGGTAAGAATTTGAATAAAGTAAGAGCTGTGAAGGTAGGGAATTTTCGGTAGGAAAACTCGAAAGCAAAACATGGTGGTGTGAACATTCATGTTGGGGGTTAGAACTCTATCAAGATAGAGTGGCAGTATAGCGAGAGACCACAGAAGGCCTAAGTGCACAAGTGAATGACACCAGGTCTTCTGTGCCTTGAACGTCAAACAGAAAATCTCTACTTTTTTGGTGTAGGTGTTCATAAATCACTGTGTAAATGAGAATGGGTGATTAAATATTAAATAGACACATTAATCTGACAATATTAAATATGAGCAGACTGAAGTCAGTGCTTCTTGCACCACTCTAATGGTGACATAGAGTAGATCTTTACATTATTTTGTAGCATATTTTAAAAGTAATTTAACTCACAAGAATAAAGAGATGATGAAAAGTAAAACATAGTTTCTTTTTAAAGTCCTTAGTCAACAATATAGCAACCAACTGAAATAAAATATACTGTAATGTTATAAAGTAGAAGCACATCAAGCATTTTTTGTACCGAGATCAGAATGTTCTAAGGCTTATTAACTAGTTGGCCTTTAAAAAAATAAACTACAAGTCAAAGACTGTGCAGTTCACGTGGCTTCTGGCCTCCCACGTCAACTAATTAAACCCACAGTCCTTAAGAATTTCCAACAGAAGAAAAAGCAGAAGCAAATTCATGAATTTTTGAGCAGGTTAACTGTTGTTTCTGAAATATGTCTTCTCCGCCTCTGCCTTTAAGATTCCACCAAGCCTGTTCAAGTTCAGGCCCTCGCAGCTCTGCTCTCAGTTACTGAGTGGGTTTTTCTTACCTACTTGGCCTCTTTTCTTTCTATTCAGTTCAACTAATGTATTGCCAGAAGATCTTTCTGAATTACAGAACAGATTATATCATCCTCCTGTTTTTTTTTTTTTAAACTAACAATTTTCCATTACCTTTCAAAAGTTTTAAAGTAATATTCAAGGTCATCCAAAAGTCTGTCCTCAACTGCATGCCTCAGCTTCATTCCTTAGAACATCCTGCTTGCTCTACACACTTCATCAAATCAGACTATACTTTACTCCCCAGACGAAAGAAATACTTTTTATCTCCAAAGCCTGTAACATCTGTCTCCTCAGGGTCTCTGTGGCTTTCTTTTTTAACCTCTTAGAAGACATGACTTATTCATCCACTTATTATTATTATTGTTATTATTATTATGGTGGCTGTGTTGGTGGTGGTACTGAGATTGAAGCCATGGCCTTTGCACTGAACTGTATCTTAGCCCTTTTAAAATTTTATTTTTTAAAGACAGTGCTTAAAAGTCGTTGGTAAACTGCCCAGGCTGGGGTCAAACTCAGGATCCCTCAGCCTCGGCCTATCATAATGCTGGGGTTACAGGCATGCCTTACTAAGCCCATTTTACTTTTACTCTTTTTAAAATTAAAAATGCCTACAGTTGAAAGCCCAGTAGTTGCACAAGACTGATTAGGAAACATAGTTATTCCCGACCACTTCTCCTCTTATCTAATAATTTTGGTATTTACTTCTGTTTATCTAAATTATATACTGTTATTTTATGATTTGTTAGTGTTAAACATCATGAATAGGAACTCATTAAGGAAGACAGAGATTTAGTTCTCATTTACTCTCCTGCCTTGTATTTCCATGACATACACCCTTCCCGTCTCCCTATCCTCCTAATGCAGCTCTATTGTAATTGTTAAATGTGTATTATGTATATAATTACATATCCATAAGTAATACGGACTATGAGGATACTAGCCAGGTAGGTAACTACAGTTACTTTGTCTTTTCTGCGTTATTTTGTTTTCTTAAGGATTAGTCATTATATAATTTCCTTTGTTTGCTTTATTCCCTATAGATTTTCACTCATTCAACCCCAACATTTCCAGTAATTGCTTAAAAGATTTATATGCATCAAATATTCCAACAGTTTAATCTTAAGAAAGCTTACAAGCTTCCTGGTGCTGTCTGGCTCGTTCCAGGCTGGACCGATGGCCACGTCTTCCCCGCAGACAGGCCTATGTTGGAACGTTCTTCACCACCCCTGTGGGAATTCTGTAATCCTCTCCGCTATGTGGGCAGCATCCCAGCCCTTTGCGTTTTGCTACTTCTTCTTCTGCTTCTTCTTCTCCTTCTCCTCCTCCTCCTCCACCTCCTCCTCCTCCTCCTCCTCCTCCTTCTCTTCCTCCTCCTCCTTCTCCTCCTCCTTCTTCTTCTTTGGAAAGAGGGTGCTGCTGAGCTGCCCAAGCTGGGCTTGTGATACTCTGCTTGGGATTACAAGTGTGCATCACCACAGTGTTTCGCCTCTTATTTTTGTGAAGCATAATCTGTAAACACTTTCTGGAGAAATTATACAGGGAGTAAAGCTTTGAGATCCTGCATGGGTAAAAATGTCTTTATGTGATTAGCCCACTTGGTTGACAGTTTAGCAGAGTTTAGAGAGATAGTTTAGCATGATATTCCTTTAAAAGTTTGAAGGCATCATCCATTGTCTTCTAGATTCTCTTACTGCGTGTGTTTGCACTCAACTTTCTGATCCTTTCTGATTCTTGATCCTTTGCATATAGCCTGCTTTTTCTCTGTACAGTGACTTGCTGCAGTCTCTGTATAGCCTTTGTCTCAATCTGCCTAAACAGAATATTATGTGGGACAAGTCTGTTTGTGTTTTCAGTATTGTTTTTTTTTTCTTTTCAAAAGTAAATGTATTTCATTTCTTGAAACATTTTTTGCATTACATGTTCATAATTTTTTTTCTTCCGCTTCTTTAGTCATTCTTTTTGGAGCTATAATTACTTGTATATCAGATCTCTAAGGGACTAGTCCTCTAATTTTCCTGTCTTCTAATTCTCTGTTTCTGCATTTTTGCCTTACTTTCCAGAGAGTTTCTCAATTTTATTCCAGTGTTTTGTCTATATGCTTGTTTATGATATCACATTTTGAATTTCAAAGAGCCATCTATACATAATCCTGTTCTTTTGTGTATTGACTATCTTCTCTTTCTAAAAATATTATTTTGACATTTCATTTTAATTTCTTTTTCTAGTTCGTTTTGATTTTTACCCATCATGTAGAGACTTCTCATTAGTATTTGGTAGTCCTTGGTAATGAGGTCAAAGTCAAGAGAATGACATTCAGAATCTCTGAACATATGGCTAAGTCATTAATATAGGATGCTGTGCCTAGGTCAAGTATTTGGGGACTTTGCAGTCCTTCTTTTGTAGTGGCTAGCTTTCCTCGGAGATCATCCAGTCATTTTCCTGAGGGGTGATATCCAGTAGTAGTACTGTGTATGTTAAATAGGGAAAGAGAACATGCAAGATACAGCAGAGAATTTTCAAGTGTTCATATTACAAGTGTTGATGTTTCTGTATTGAGAATAATGCTCCGAGCTACATGTGTTCTTATTATGCGCTGCTTTGCCCTCTTCAAAGAACAAATCTACGTGATTTTGCCAAGTAAGAGAAGACAGTCATGCAGCTGTGTGGAGATGAGGAGGAAATCTGGAAATTTAACTGATTCCTAGAATTTCAACACAGCTTCCTTTTTGAGCCTCAACTTCTGAATGTATTTGATGTCACCAATTTCTAAGTCTTCGAAGACTGTGAACTGAGTTACTTCTAGGTCATGTTCTTGGTACCTAGCTGTCTTAAATCTGCGACATCAGTTGCCACTCACTTCTTTCTAGCTTCCAGTCTTGTTCCTTTTATCCCTTTCTAGTCCCCTGTGGCCCTATTCTCTCTCAAAAAAATCCTTCATTATTATTTTAGTAGAGTTTCATTAGGATTTAAGAGTAAATGAATAAATTGAGTTTGTCATTTTTATCCATAAAGATGATCAGCTGGCTATATTTGTGGGGGTCTATTCCTGGAATCTCTTTTCTGTGCTATTGATCTATTGGTCTAATCTTAACATCAACCCACGTGTTTGTCTTTAATATTATAGTTTTATTAGTAGGTCTTCACATTGTGTAGTGTCATTCCTTCAACTTACTGATCTTTACTGTTGTGCCAGTCTGGGTCTTAAGATACTCTATATAAATATTAGAAGAATTTGTCAAATTTCACAAAAAAACTCACTGCATTTTCTTTTGCATTGGAATGATAGACTAAACTGGGAAATACTAAAGTGTGATTTCTTGTCCATGAATATGAGTATCTCTCCACTCATTTAATAATTCTTTGATTGTTTTCAGCGGAGTTTTGTAGTTTTTCTCATACAGATCTTTTACATACTTTGTTAGATTTATATCTAAGTATTTCAGTTTTGCAGGGGCTGAAGTAAATTATACAGTGCTTTTTCTCCTCTACTCGAGGTTGAACCCAGGACCTTTGTACTGAGCTACATTTTCCAGCCCATTTTTTAAATTTTTATTTTGAGACAGGGTCTCAATAAGTTGCTAAGTTGCCCAAGCTGACTGAGCTCAAGCTTGCAGTCCTCCTGCCTCAGCTTCCCAGAGTGGGATTACAGGCTTGTGCCCCCCGTGCCCACTTTGCATTTCATGGTTCACTTGTTAGTTGTTGGAATAGAAAAGCAGTTGTCTTTCGTATGTTAATCTTGTATCCAGAAATTTTTCAATAGTTGCTTATTCTTATTTTTTCTGTTGATTACACATACTTTAATTATAATCACATTATTTTTGTATGACTGTCTTCACATCACATTTAGGATTGATAGTCATATTAGTTATTCATACAACATTTTATTCCTCTCACAGGGGCTTGCAGATAGTAAACTCTTCTATTTTGTGTATTTATTTTTAGACAGCATCTCACTTTGTAGTCCATGTTGGTTCTGAACCTACTGTGTAACCTAGCCTAGCCTCAAACTCACAGCAATCCACCATGTGCTAGGATTACATCATGCCCAGCTAATTTTTATGTGGTGCTGTGGATTTGATCTGGGCCTTGGGCATGCTATGCAAGTGTTTAAATCACCAAGCCATGCCCCTACTCCTCATTTTATTTATTGATAAACTATATCCATGTAATTAAAACTGTAAGGCTAGTAAGATAAAATTTTCCTTAGCTTACCAAATGGGTAATAGAAAATTGAATAAAATTTATTTATAGACAAACTAAAATAACTACATATTAAAGATAATTTTAAACAAGTAACATCCTAGTGATTGCGAGTTTATATACCATCTAACATGTAGCAAGCAATCACAAATTGCAGTATTGTTGGGCTGGTAGTGGTACGTGTTTGTAATTCCATCTACTCAAGAGGCTGAGGCAGGAGGATCTCATGTTAGAGGTTAGCCTGGGAAACTTAGTGCAACCCTGACTTGAGATAGTAAAAAAAAAAAAATGAAGAAGAAGAAGAGGTGGAAATGCAGCTCAGTGGTAGAATGATTGCACAGCATGCACAATGCCCTGAGTTCAATCCCTGGTACTGCCAAAATAATACTAATACTAATTATTATTATTATTCAGGCATCAAGAACTAACAAAATGCAGCTAGGCATGGTGCCACACCTCTCTAATCTCAATACTCTGTGAGGCTGAAGCAGGAGCACCACAAGTTTAAGTCTGTCGTGGGCAATCTAGCGATTTAGTGAGACATAGTTTCAAATTTAAAAAATAAAGTAGTAAGAGGGCTGGGCATGCAGTTCAGGGTGAAGGCTCTGTATTCATTCCCCCTGTGCTGCAGAAATAATTTTAGAAAAGTGATATGAAGCTAAAATGGACATTCTACTTCTTTTACCTCAAATCTTGTCTTCCCTCATCATTCAACTCCTGTCACATTTTCTCATGAACTCTTCTACTGAAACTCCACCGTTTTTCCTTTGTCACTGAATTTCTGTTACGGTTCAAGTTTGAGGCCCCCAAGTTGGCACTGAACTGTATCTCTCACCTTGTCCGTGAATAGGAGACAGTTGTTTTCAGTGTTAGTCTTGTCTTACTGTGTTAGATTGCAAGTCCCTGAAAAAGAAGAGTCATATCTCTGTATAACTTTTTACTCCATTTTGCCTAAAGCAGTTATTGGTACCTGCCCAGTTCATACTCAGGGACTTGCTTGTGGGCAGAACTTTTAATTAGTCTGACAATATTGGCTCATTCCTATTGAAGATGGATGTGTAACTGAAGTGGTAACTTCTGGAAACAGTGGGACCTCGTGTAGTGTGCCCTGGGTTTGTTTCCATCTTCAGCAGAGCTTGTCCTCTCAAAGGCAGGTGCGTCACCTACAACCAGGAGGGACAGGGAATCCCCTTCCTTCCTCTTCTGTTTCTCTAGGGTTTTACCATAAAACAAGTTAAAACTGTAATCATAGTGTTCTCTACGCTGAGATCAGCTTGCCTTTGAGGAAAACATTTTAACTGAGTGTTTAAAAAGGAGTGTCATGTTATTTAGGGAATGTGCTTAATCAAGAGGCCAGACAAGTAGAAATAAAACCAGGCCTCCATTTTACTATTGAGTCAGGCCCATTTGATTGATAAGCAGATATGGAGCATGACATACACTTATCCTGATAATTTGATGGGCACCTCAATAATTCCCTGAAATGTTGTCAGTGTATGTAATGTTCCTCAAGCAAGCGCAACCTAGCTGTCCTTGGACATCTAAAAAATCTGCCAAGAGGGCCGCACTAGCCCTATGCGCTGAGCCAGAGGTCTGTGATCCCTGCACCAAAGATAAAGGAAGGCAGCTGGTGGCAAGGGTCTCCTGATCCTGTATGCTGACCATCTATCTCTCCCTGCTCCTTTCAATTGATCATTTGTGAGCCAATCCAAAGTATTTCTTGAGAGTCTATTATGTGGCGAAATTGACTCAAAACTAGCTGTTGTCTTCCACGAGTTTGCAGAGTGCTTATAGAAGATAAGATACATGCAGGGCATGTAAGGAACGATAGAAAACAGAATTTGATTACATACTGATCTATGAAGGGCAAAAATCACTGGCTGGAGTTGTCAGAGAATACTTTGGAGGATAGTGGGAACTAGAACCTTGAAAGGGCTCTTCACAGTGTTATTTTCATTCTCCTTTTATTAAAAGATCATTCTCAAGGAACTTATCCTTCCTAAATAAGTTAACTTACATTGGATGCTGAGTTATTTGACTTACATAACCCTACTTAAGAGTCGAGGAAGACTCTTACATATGAGTGGTGGTTTTCACCAACAGTTGAGCTGCAGAAACCACAAGAAGTCCAGAGTGTGTGTGTGTGCGTGTGCGTGTGCGTGTGTGTGTGTGGGTTGGGGGGGGGAGTGTCTGTAATCACTAACTATTCAAAGCAAAGTTAAATAAAAAGAAATATTCTTGGTTGCATTTAAAGTAAAAATAATGTGTAGCTTTCCTGCCTGTAAGTTTCTCAAAATAAATGAAGGACTGCTTCCTTAAGCAAACCAGTTAATCTCCGTGTTTTCTCTTGCTATAAAAATGAGGGCACGGGTCTAAAAGAGTGTTTCCCAAAAAGGTGCTGTAAAATGCTGGTAGATATTATGCAACAAAGGGATCCCATAGTCATGTGTTTCAGGAAATTTGGATTAAACAAAGCTGAGCTGATTCTCATCACAGAGTTTCTTGCAGGCTTGCATGTGATAATTTGAATTTCAAGAGGTATGTAACTGTCAAATACCTTTTTCATGAAGCATCAAGTAGGATTGTGTCCTGAAAACTCAATTTGGCAACAAGGATGGCTTTTCCTGGCTTATGAATGTTATGATTCTGTGTTTGTGTAATCAACAGATATTTGTAGGTCTACATAAAATCTGATTCTTTTGCTAGTGTTTACATTCCAAACTTTGATGATATGTTCATTATTTCTTTCAAGTACCCTTAATGAAATTGCAGTTACAAGTAAATCCATTTTACATTAAGACCCTGAAGTAGTGCCAAGTACAAATTTAAAGCTCGATTTTTTTTTTTTTTGTATTGTATTGTATTGTATTGCTGGGGATCAAATGCCTCAGCAGGACTCTGCCCCTGAGCTAAATTATTAGCTCTTTTTAATTTTTTTTAAGAAATGAGGTCTCACCAAATTGCTCAGATAGCACTTGAGCTTGTGATCCTCCTGCCCCCGCCTCCTTTCATGCATTAATTACAGGCATGTGCCACTCCACCTGGCTTCAGCAAAAAAAAAAAAAAAAAAATTGTTATTAATTCTATAGTCTCTTCACTCTCTACTGGTTGCTCCAAAGATAATTTCTTAGAGACAGCTTTTTAAATTTGTCTATTTGGCTCAGTTTGAGATTTGGTGGAAGATTATCTGGTTGAAACAAAAGTTAATCCTAAATTCCCTTTCCATTAAATAAGGCTCCAAGCTGTATTTAATTATGACTTTGCCACCTGATAACTGCTGAAGAGATTCTTTTCACATCCCTTTCTCCCTCCCCAAATGATGCCAACTCACATTTGTTTGTTTTTTGAAGAATGTGCAAACACCCATTTTTACATTAGAAAACAACTCACTCTGCACTGAAATGTCAGCCTCTGGGGTTTGTAAGCCCCCTGCTGATTGACCCTACCCTTGACCTTAGCTCTGAAGCCCAACTCTATTTGGCATACTGGTGTAGAGAATTTATTTATTTTTACAGCAGGGAACCAGAATTCCAGGAGTATGTTTTTTTTTTTTTTAAATAACCTCGGGATGTATTTATCAAATCATCAACTTCTTGTGACTAGGATGCCTCCAGTTATACATGAAGTGGTTGATAGCGGATGACTGCGACCAAGGGCTCCAAGGGTAGAGGTCAGCTCTAAGTAGCAGAATCCAAGGGGTATAGAAATGTTCCCCTAGCAATGATGAAAAAGAAACAATGAAAAATGAAGAGTCATATTTTAATAGCAGAGATCCTTTGGTCAAAGGAGGAGGGGCTGGGGCATAGCTCGTTGGTTGAAGTGCTTATCTAGCACACCCAAAGTCCTTGCTTTGTTTCCCCAGCACTACCGCATGAAAATATTTAGCTAGGCATGGTGGTGCATGCCTGTAATCCCAGCATTTGGGAAACCGAGGCAGGAGAATTGCTGTGAGTTTGAGGCCAGCATGGGCTACAGAGTGAGACCCTGTCTCAAAAAAAAAAAAAAAAAAAAAACAGAAGATATTGGACTACATCAAATTGTATTTATCAAAGTGTGAAGTAGAGAGCATGTATTGGAGCCAATTTCTATTTCACCTGCCATTCTCTCTCATGTATCCTGCTAATTTTACTATGACTGTAAAGTACAATTTACTGTACATTTTATTTTTAAAAAACTTTCTTTCCTCACTAGAAATGACTAACATGTTCATAAAACACTGTAAGATACTAAAAAGTATAGCAGGAAATAAAAGCTACTCGTATAATGCTATCCCAAAACAGCTCCTATTAAAATTTATAATTTTTCTTCAGTTTTTTCAGTGGGGGTAAACTCAGTATGTTTTATGATAGTAATTTATGATTTATAATAATTCATATGCAGTGTTATGCTTGGAGATATTATGGAGTTTTCCTATAATTCAATAATTTTTTCCTATAAATTTATTATAAAAATTCCTTAGCATGCAAAAGAGTTGAAAGAATTCTACTGTGAGCACCCATATTTTTATCATGTAGACCCTTGTGTACAGGTAGCATTTTACTATAGATGCTCCTCATGCATTTCCTTATCTCTACCCATCCACAATCCATCTTATTTTGAATGTATTTCCAAGTAGGCATAGAAATATTATTTTCAATTGTTTTAAATGTTTTGTGTAGTGGATTATGACTTTCTTTCTTTGCAGTGCTGGAGATTCAACCGAGGGCTTCAACAAGCTGGGCAACTCCTAAAATCACTGAGCTACACCACCAGCCTTTTGATTTTCTTTTAAATTATTACAGCAGGCTAGGTGGTACATACCTGTAATCATAGCTCTTTGGGAGTCTAGGCTAGAAGGATCACAAGTTCAGGGGCAGTCTTGGTAGCCAGAGCCATTCTCAAGATGAAACAATAGAAAGGGATGAGGATGTAGCTCAGTGGTAGAGCCCTTGTTAATACAATGAGGTCCTGGATTCAATCCCTCATACTGCCAAAAAAAAAAATCATTATGATTGACTGATTGCTTACCTCAATTTGTTACTATTTTACATAAGACTACTGAAGAAGGATCCATTTTTAAGGGAAGTAATTAATCTATTTTTAGTAGAGAAGTAACATGAAAAAGAGAAATACACATAGATGTTGCCTGTTGGAATACCAGGGAAATTACAGCACATTGAAAAATCATATGCTCACTAGATAGCTGAGCCAATAAAAACGACTAAACTCTGAAGTTCTGTTTTCTCATCTGTCACAGTGAGAGAATATTAGTACTTGTCCCATACTTGTGAAGGTGAAAAGAATGTCTATGCTACTTAACATATAATAAAAATAGAGAGTTCTCAAAAACAGTGGTTTCTCGACAATAAAAAAAGAAGAAGAAAATTCTTAAAGGATTGAGAGTATGCGAGATGTGACAGGCCTGTGTCTTGGGTAGCCAAACCCTGCAGAACTATGTGCTGCAGAAGAGTTGAGGACACAAGTCCTAAGGAAGTAGCAGATTTGGTTCAACTTGACAAATACCAGTCATGTGGGAAATGCAAAGGTCTAGCCCAGGTGTCTTGGCACTAAAAAGCAGAGAGACCTCCACACTCACCACAGAGATTTGTAATTCAATGGGGAAAGCAATGAGGGAAACCAAGAGCAATAAATCAGAGCAGAGGGACTAGGGGTGTGACCAGGAGACGGAGAGCCGGTCTAGCATGTGCAAGGGCCTTGGCTTGATCCCAGCCCCACAAAACAAACAAGTGATGTGAAATCCACCCGTCCTTCTACTCACACAGCCCATGAATGTCTATTGTACCGCCATCCTGTGACAGCTCTAAGTGTTGAAGATCAAGCAGAAGTTTTTGCCTTCTCATTGCAGACACCAGTGGAGGAAAGACAGTATGCAAATACCTGCACAATGATGTAGCAGATAGGAAAAATACCCTGAGGAAAAAATATGGTTGTGTTGTGAAGTAGTAAGGCAGTTTAGGGTTTCAGGGGCGTAGCTCAGTGGTTAGAGGGCTGGTCTAATTTGTGCAAGCCCTGGGTTAGAATCCCTAGCACCCCATAAAAATTGTCTGGGCGTGGTGGTGCAGCTCAGCACTCAGGAGGTTGAGGCAGGAGGATTGTTATGTTTTTGAGGCCAGCCTGAGCTACATCGTGAGTTCAGAACCAGCCTGGACTACAGTGTGAGGCTCTGTCTCAAAAAAAAAAAAAACAAAAACAAAGAAAAAGAAGAAAGAAAGAAAGAAAGAAAGAAAGAAAGAAAGAAAGAAAGAAAGAGAAAGAAAGTGTGAAGCAGTGATGAGGGAGCTGTTTGAGGTAACATAGTCAGGGAAGGCCTCCCAGAGAAAAGGCTGCTGAGGCAGACATTCAAGATTTGAAAGTGATGTATATGACGTTTAGAGTGAACAGATTTCCATGTAAATTCACTGGAAGAGTAAAGACCGGGAGATAACAGTGGGCCTGGAGGGATTCAAGGAAGGCCGTGGGCCAAAGCTTGAGGTGGTTCGTGGTCTCAAAATAGACCGGAACGTCAAAGAGAGAAAGTCGGGATCTCCGGAAACACACGTGACTAGAAAGAATTCTTAGCATTTGCCTACTGGCTGAAGGTGACAGAGGAGGAAAAAGGAAGAATCTAGACATAACACTGAGGTTTTTTCTTTTTATTTACATATCACATCTCTTTCCTTTCCCTACCTTCTCAATGCCCCCTTCCCCCAAGTTTCCCTTTTCCTTCCACAAAGTTTATCTTTTCACTTTCTTCCATCTCTCTTTTACTTTTTTATGGTTTGGATTTCTCAAATTAAAGAAACCATAAGATTTTAATCTGTGTCTGATTTACTTTGTTAAGCATAATGGTCTCAAGGTCCATCCGTTTTCCTAATTTGGCTTTCTTTATGGCAGAGTAGTATTCTGTTGTGTATGTATACCACATGCTCTTTATCTATTCATTTGTTGTTGGATGTAGTGGCTTCTTCCAAGATTTGGCTATTATAAATGGTGCTGCTGTAAGCATGGGCATGCATATATCACCTTAATTCTTTTGGGAAGATACCCCAAAGAGGGACACCTGGGTAAAAGGGGATATCTATTTTCAGTTTATTGAGGAATCTCCTTACTGCTTTCCATAGTGGTTTACAGTCCCACCAGCAATGTAGGAGGGTTCCCTTTTTCCTGCAGCCTGGCCAGCAATTGTTTTTTTGAATTCTTGTTGATGTTACATGGGACTGTAGTTGTTTTGATTTGCATTTCTCTGATGGCTAAAGATGCTGAACATTTATTTATTTATTTATTTATTGACCATTCAGACTTCTGAGAAGTATTTATTCATTTCAGATTTCCATTTTTTGATTGAGTCCTTTATTTTGAATGATCTAATTTTTGTCACTTCTTTATATGTTCTTGATAATAGTTTTCTGAGGGGTAGGTGCCAAAATTTTTTTCTCATTCCATCAGTTCCCTCTTCACTCCATTGCTTGTTTCCCTTGCTGTGCAGAAGCTTTTTGATTTAGTGTAGTCCCATTTATTGATTTTTGGTGTTATCTCATGGGCTGTAGGTATTTTATTGAGAAGTCTTTTACTATGCCTGTCTTCAAGGTTTTGCCTATTTTTCCTTCTAACAAGTTCAGTGTTTCCATTTTGGGGTCTAGGTCTTCAATGCATTTTGATTTGATTTTGGTGAAAGATGTGGGTCTAATTTCATTCTTATGTATGTGGCTAACTAGTTTTCCTAGCAATATTTAACATGAGGTTTGAACATAATTTGACTGGGAAGATGGTGGTGTCACTAAAATGTATGTATAGTCCAGAGAAGCAGTCTTTAGTGGAGGGATAAACTCAAGTTTTGACATTTTGAGTTTGAGACCCAAAGTTGAGTTGAAGACTGGGCTACAAATCTGGGTCTGCTGTCCTAGAATTCTAGGACCCTGAAGCAGGAGAACCACAAGTTGAAGCCCAGCTTGGACAAGTTAGCTACTTACTGAGACCCTGTTTCAAAAATAAAAATGGGCTGGGGATGTAGCTCAGTGTTAAAGCCCTAGATTTAATTCCCAGTACCAATAAATAAATATGGCCAAAACCTGGGTGTAATGGGTTGTGCCTAGGTGTAGATTCGACTACTCAAGATGACTGCTTGAGTCCAGAAATTCAGGGCCAACCTGGGCATTGTAAAACTCCGTTTCTAAAAATAATCTCAAACATAGAGACAGGCTCTCAGAGTTGCCAGTGAGGCAGAAAAGAATTAGAACAGCGTTAAGAAGGAAGAAAGAGTAAATTGTGCTAAATAAAATATTACCTAAATAAATACTACCTAAAGTTGAAAAGAATGAGAACTACCAAATAAACAAACACAAAACAAAAGAACAACCCACTATTAGATTTGGCAATTAGAAGGATGCCTAATCTTATATTAACTGATGACATGAGACAGAGGTAAAGGATCTAGCCATTATATGAACATATGACAGATCAGTAGCAAAATTTGGGACTTAAAAATGCCAAAATTGGGGGCTAGAGGAATGGCATAGCAGTTAAAATGCTTGCCTAAAAGTGCAAGGCCTCGGGTTCTATTCCCCAGCACCACATAAGCTGGGTGTGGTGGCATAGGCCTATAATCCCAGCACTGGGGAGATTTGAAGCAGGAGGATTGCCAAGTCCAAGAAAAGCCTGGGCTCCATAGTGAGTTCAGGACCAGTCTGGGTTACAGAGCGAGACCCTGTCTCCCAAAATAAATAAATAAATAAAAAAGAATCCAGGACTTCCTTTGTATGGACATAAGATAAATAAGAGTCTGGAGAATTCAGCTCAGTGGGGGGAAAGCACTATTCATGAAATGATGTTGAGATTATTGGTTATCCATATGAAAGAAAATTAAATTGAAGTGCTACACCACATTGTAGAAAATTAATTTTGGCTGAACTACGAAATTAAAACTTGAGGCAGGAGGACTGCAATTTCTAGCTCAGCCTGGGCAACTTAGTGACTTAGCAAGACCTTATATCCAAATGAAAAATAAGTAAATAAAAAGGCTGGGGATGAAGCTGAGTGTGAAGGCCCTGGTTTTAAGACTAGCACCACCAAAATAAATAAATAAATAAATAAATATTAAAATGTAAAAATCCTTTAAATCTTTAAGAAAATATAAGGGCTTGAGGGAGTGTCTTTGGAGTAGGGGACTATTTAAACAAAAACATTTACTGCAAGAAGTAAAAGATTGCTAAAAGCAAGTTTAAATTAATCACATCTGCTCATTAAAGACAGCACAAAGAGAGTGAAAAGAGTGGAAAATCGCACTTTGTTTCCTCTCCTGTTTCAAGGAATTAGCTAAGAGGTTGTGAAGACTAGTGAGTCAGTGAAGGTGAGCAGGCCTGCAGGCTGGGAACTCTCAGACCAGAGGTGATGCTGTGTTCTAGAGGCAGAATTTCTTCTTTAGGGAAACCTGTTTTGCTCTATGGCATTTCAGCTCATTGGTCGGAACCCCCTCACATTATCTTGGATGATTTGTTTTCCTGAAAGTAAACTGATTGTAGATCTTAAGTGCATCTGCAAAAGCGCTCAGGTTTGGGCTCCATTCAGTAAGTAGATGCTGTCATGCAGCCAGGTGGGCACATAACTAACCACCATATTCACAATCCAAACTACACACTATGAAAGAGAAAGAGAACACTCAGAAGTTCAGTAGGAGCCTCCTTGTACCTCAGGACAGTACCACAGACTTGGAAATGTATTCAGGCTTCCATTACTGGAGTGTGGAGCCACCTCAGTAGAAGCAAGGAATATTTCTACAAATATTGAGCTGTATCTCACAGAACATTCAAAGGAAGTGGGTCTCTGATTCATGATTTGCAAATATTTTATGTCATTTCATATGTTGCCTTTTTACTCTGTTGTGAACTTTGATTTCAGTTTTGACATAGCCTAAAATTTTACCTGTTTTTACGTGTTGCCTGTGTTTTGACATCTAAGAAATCATTGCAACGTCCAGTGACATATACCTTAGGTTTATAGGGTGTGTTCTCACCATTCCAAATTTTTATACAATTTGTAGTTGAAATTTGACTTATTTTCATTTATAAAGATATTTGAGGGGGCAGTTCTTTTAAGTTTTGGTACTGGGGTTTGAACCCAGGGCCTTGAGTGGGCCAGTGCTCTGCCACTGAGCTACTACAAAATTAAAACATAAGGCTAAATTCAGGGCTAAATCCTCAGCACTAGAAAGATATTTTAATCATGCTAGTTTTAGTTATCTTTTTACAATTAACTTATAGCTTTCTTATTTGGGGTCAGATACTATAGTTCAGGACTTAGAATTCTATTGTTAAGAATTTGCTAATGTTTCTTTGTGATTTACAATAACTTAGTATTGCGAATGTTATTGGATGTTTGAAAAGAATGCATAAGCTATGGTTTTTACAATTCAAAATTATATATTAGTATTCTATATGTGTTTTGTTGCTGTTTTGGATGTAGAATATTTGTAAGAGGCCCAGGTGTTAAAGACTTGGTCTATAGCTTGGCGTTGTTGGTAGGCGGTGAAACCTTTAAGAGATGGCACCTAGGGAAAGGATATTAGCCATCGTGGCATGCCATTTAAGGGAATAATAAGGCGCAGGCCCCTTCTCATCCCCTCTCTTTGCTTTCTGGCACCATAAGCTTAGCTTCTTGGTCTACTATGAGCTTCTTGCCCTGATTTGCAGACTGGCCATGGACCCAAAAACAACAAACTGAAATCTCCAGAACTGTAAGCCAAAAATAAATCTTCCCTGTTTAGAAACTGTGGTATATGTACACAATAGAGTACTACTTTTCTATAGACGGATAAATTTGAGGCTTTTGCAGGTAAATGAACACAGCTGAAAACCATCATGCTTACTGAACTGAGTCAAATTCCAAAGGTAAAATACCATGTGGTTTCTCAAATATCACGAGAAACCCAGAATACGGGCATTTTATAGAACCAAATGAGTGTGACAGTGGAAGTAGTAGAGGATGAGGGAGGGAGCGAGAGGACCAAAAAAGGGGTGGGGAGGGATTGTAATGTTGTTGTGATTTATATGTGCACAAAATCCTCAAGCTCAGTGTAACCATTGTCTCTCTCTCTCTCACACACACACACACACACACACCACGCACACACACACACACAAATAAATAATGGGGAGGAAGATGTTGATTATTTCAGGATTTTGTTACAGTAAGGGGAAGTTAACATTTTTACTATCTTTTTTTATTTTTGATTTATGTGGTCTGTCACATTCTTAAGTAAATGGGTTAAATTTTTTAAAATAAATTCTGTTTTTAGTCTCATTATTGATTGAAATATTGTGGTGCTATGTGTTTGCACTTTGAAATTAGGAGGCCAGAGTTTTGTTTTGTTTTTAGACAGGGTCTTATGTAGTCCAGGCTGATCCTAAGCTCAATATGTAGTCCAGCCTAGCTTTGAACTCATGGCAGTCTGCCCACCTCAGCCTCCCAAGTGCTGGGATTGTAGACATGTGCCACTTACCCAATTTATATGGTGCTAAGGAATGGAACCCAGAGCCTTGCACTTACTAGGTACCTGTTGAGCAGTGCTCTCAGCCCCAGGATAGATGGGGTTTGAGTTCTGTGCCTATCACTGTCTGACACTGAGATTATCACCAAATCTCTCTAAATCCTAGATCTTTGTTTTAGTCACTTTTTCATTGTTGGGTACATTACCTAACACGACTTAAAGGAAAGATTTATCTTGGTTCACAGTTTCAGAAGGTCTCAGTCCATTCATGGGCAACTGGAAATGGTAGGAGGGTTTGGTGTAGGCATAGCCAGAGAGAAGCTGTTCACTGGATGATAGCAGGAAGCTGAGAGAGCAAGAGAAGCGGTAGAGCTAGTAATATATCCTTCTAGGTCAAGCCGCAGTAATCCACCTCTTTTTACCAGGCCCCATATTTTTTGTCTTTTGTTTTTTTGTTTTTTTCCCCTGAGACAGGGTCTCACTCTGTAATCGAGGCTAGTCCTAAACTCACTAGGTAGCCCAGGCTGGCCTTGAACACATGGCCATCTTTGTGCCTTAGGCTCCCAAATTCTAGGATTACAGGCGTGCACCGTCACTCCTAGTTTATATGGTGCTGAGGAATCAAACTTGTGCTTGCTAGACAAGTGCTTAAACTGCCAAACTATGTCTCCCGTCCCCCATGTCTTAACAGCACAGGAAGCAAATGAATTATCGCACTTGATTGAATTACCTTCCAAACATGAGGCCTTGTGGGGACAATCCAGAACCAAACGTAGTAACAATTCTCATCTGAAAAATGCAGGTGCTAATCCCACTCATTCCATGAAGTACAGATTACTGGAGAATATGCAGTATACCGCTGCATGCCTGGAATGTAGTAAGAGCTCAAGAAATACTCTTCTCTTTGTAACTTTTATCTAAATAAATTAATCTTGTTCCACTTACTGCTTGTTCATTGTGGATTTCTCTTTGATTTAAAACCATTTTTTTTTAGAGACTGGATCTTGCCATTTTGCCAACCTTTCCCCACCTTTGTGCATTTTAAATTTCTGGAATTGTTCATAAGAAGAATATAGGTAAGTTTTCTTTTTTTTACACTCAGATTTTTTTTGTCTTTCAATGGTGAAATTTAGCTCATTCAATTTATTATTGTTGTTGACAATATATTCATACATCCTAAATTATGTTTCCCTTTAATTTGCTTTATTTTCTG
Organism: Ctenodactylus gundi; assembly: GCA_004027205.1. Lineage (NCBI taxonomy): Eukaryota > Metazoa > Chordata > Mammalia > Rodentia > Ctenodactylidae > Ctenodactylus > Ctenodactylus gundi. The sequence goes on from PVKB01000432.1 coordinate 618,882, forward strand.
TAAATGTTTCCCCCCTCAAATTATTTTAAAGTTTATAACCAGTTGTGGTCATTATATTTAAATCTTTTAAAATGGAGCCAGTGTATGCTTATACATACTAAGGAAAAATGGTATCTAGCCTGTCTGCTCCATTCTGTTCCCCAACAACGTGACACTTTAAACAATTTTAATTATGCCCCAAAGACCTATACTTCCAACTCTTTGCAGAGAAATTTTAATTCTAAACTTTTTTTTACATTGTGGTCATTAATTGTGATATGACAGCTTTACTGGATTAAAAAGCGCCTGGCAGATTAGTAAAACACACTTCTGAAAATGTGTGTATGGGTCATGGGGGCATGACCTTGAGTAATATAAATGGTCACTGGCTCCTTCTTTGTTTTTGAGGCAGGATTTTGCTCTGTAGCCTAGTGTGGTCCTAAACTCACTGTGTGGCCCAGGCTGGCCTGGAACTTGCAGCAATCCTCATGCCTGTGTTTCCTGAGTACTGAGATTGCAGGCATGTGCCACCATGCCTGTCTAATTTGTATGCGGTGCTAGGGAATCGAACCCAGGGTCTTGTGCATACTAGGCAAGTGCTCCTGAGTTATACCCCAGCCCTCCTCACTCCTCTTGGGCATGTTCTCCTACCCTACTTTCCAGCTGCTGTGAAGTAAAGATTCTTTCTGTGCCTTGCTCTTCCATTGTGATGTTTCTGCATTGGAGCCAGCCAACTGTGAACTGAATTTCCTAAAACTGTGAGCCAAACTAAACCTCCTTTCCTTTAAATTAAGGATGTTGAGTATTACAGTTCAGTGACAAGAAAGTGGACTAATAAGGTTTATTTTTTATTTATTTATTTTGCTTTTCTACATTATGAATCCTCCCAACATTTAAGATTTTATAAAAGTATTATCAAACTGGCCATGGTGACATATGCCTGAAATTCCAGCACTGTATGAGGCTGGGGCAGGAAGATCATGAGTTTGAGCCCAGACTGGGCAACTTACTGACATCCTGTTTCAAAAATTAAAAAAAAGAAAGTGAGAAAAGGCCTGGGTGTGTAGCACAATATAAGACCCAGTGTTCAAGCCTCACTAAAGAAAAAAACAACACACAAACCAAGAAAAAAAAATCAATAATTATTTAGGCTTCATTGGGCTTTAGGCTTTAGGCTTCATTCTAGTATGTATTTTTTGTAGTCTGTCTTCCTCTTCAGCAAGGCCTTAGTTTAGTTGCAAATAACATCAAAGGAAACAAGGAATTTTACTAGTAAGCGGATTTTGGTCTCATTTAAACGAGATAGCTTTGAGGCAAGTTTGAAGCCAGGGTTGATGCAGGCTTCAGCTCTATTTCTCTTTCCTTGGATCTGCTCTCTTTCTTTTCTTGGCTTCTCTCACGGTGTCAGGACAAGTGCTTCAACTCGGCTTACACAAAAGCACATTACAAAATTAGAAGAGAATTAAAGTTTTCCTTTAGTCATTGAATAAAGCATTGCTCTCCTTTTAATTGGAGAAATGCAAACCAAACCCAAGACAAGGAAATGCCGTTCACTCATTGATTCAGGCCTACGTTGTTGCCCCTCTCTTCTCTGGCTTAGTCCATTTTTGTGCTGCTATAACAGACCATCACAGATTAGATAATTTATAAAGAACAGAAATTGTTTCTCACAGTTCTTTAGTCTGGGACATCCAGGATCATGCTACTAACAACTTAAGGCCAGATTCCTCTGTTTCCAAGATGGCACCGTAAATACTGTGTCATCCAGAGGGGAGAGACACTTATGTTCTCATTGACAGAGACCAGGAGACAAAGAACCTGCTCCACAAGTTCTTTTTTTAGTAACAGTGAAGACAGTATAATCTAAACACCTCTCAAAAGACCCAGCCCTGTTGCACTGGGAATAAAGTTTCCCTTGAATTTTGGAGGGTTCTAAACTATAAAAAATTCCAGGTCCGATCTCCAGGGTCAAAGGAAGAAAATCACAGTGTTTGCTTGAACTCTAAGAGTAATGAATGGCCAGTGGGAGGAACTACCCAGTGGCTTGTGTGGGGAGATATCATGCCACAAACTTTCCTAGAGTTCAGATTAATATGGATTTCTTTCAGAACATAGTCCTATAGATATTCCTTCATGTGATGTTGCAGATGATATATTGGATGATAATCTGACTACTTTACATAGAACCTTTTACGAGAGGTCTGAAAGCTCATAGAATTTTATTCTTTATTTTCAAAATCAGAGTTTTCACAAGAGTACTCTAAATATGGCTCCTTTTCAAATAAACTTGCCTTTTCACACTGACTGTACAAAATCAAATTTATCTCTGAAAATTTTTCTTTTATTCCATATTTTCCCATCTTGCTCCATTTTTATTGAGGTATAATTCCACACAATAAATTTCTCTTAAACTGGACAAGCCAGTGGCGGTCAGTGTATTCAGAGTTATACGGCCTTCCCAAATTAATGTTAGAGCATTTTCATTATCTGAAAAAACCTATACTAATTGGTAATTATTTTCCATTTGTCCCTAAACCTCCTAGCTTTGGGAAATCACTAATCTATTTCCTGTCTCTATGGATTTGCCAATTCAAGACACTTCATGTACATGAAATCACAAAATATGTGGGGTATTTTTGTGACTGATTTGTTTCACATATTTTTAAGGTTCATTCAAGTTGAAGCATGTCTTGGTACTTTTTAATTTTAATCATATTAACTGATATCCATTGTATAAGTACACTATATTTGCTTATTTGTTTGTTAGCTGATGGACTTTGGATTGTGTTGCAGATAATGCTGCTGTGAATGTGCAGGTACAGGCTTTACATGTGTATATATATATATATATATTCAGTTATCTTGGTTTGATGCATAGGAGTGGAATTGTTGGGTTATAGCATTACACTGTTTAGCTTTTTGAGGAGCTACCAAACTTTTCCACAATAGACATTCCTGCCAGCAATGTGTAAGTGTTCCATTTGTCTACACTTTTGCCTACATCCCATTTGTATCGTGGTAAAATACACATACCATAGATTCACCACTTTTATGTGTACAGTTTTGTTGTTACTGGGGTTTTTCATGCTAGGGATTGAACGCAGGGTCTTGCACATATAGAGCATGTGCTCTCCCACTAAGCTCCACCTTCAACCCTGAGTGCAGTTCTGTCGTGAAGAGCATTCACACTGCTGTGCGACCAACACTACCACCATCTCCAGAACATTTTCATCTTACCAAACTGAAACTCTCTACTCATGAAACAATAGCTCCTCATTAGCTGGAGCCACAGCTCAGGAGCAGAGCATGTGCTTAGCACGAGCAAGGCCTTGGGTTTGATTCTCAGCACACAAAACAAAATCCCTCATCCACTGGAAACCACCATTTTACTTTCCATTTTTATGAACTGATTATTGTGGGTACCTTCTCTAAGTGAAATCAGATAGCATTTGTCCCTTCTGACTGGCTTAACTCACTTAACACAATTTCTTTGAGGCTCATCCATGTTATATCACCTGCCGTACTTTCTGCTTTAAAGCTAAGTAAGATTCCACTGTGTGCATTCTGTTAGAGTCTGAATTTTTTTGTCTGTTTGTATCTTTTTTTTCTTTTTATAGTAGGGATTGAACCCAGAGAAGCTCTACCACTAAGTCGTAGCCTCAGTCTTATTTATTTATTTAGAGATAGGGTCTCTCTAAATTGCCCAGAAGAGACTTGAATTTGAGATCCTTCTCCCTCAGTTTCCCAGAGTTTGGGGAGTAGAACCATGCACCTTTGAGCTGTGGTTTTGCTTCCCGCCCCCCCTTTAGAAAAGAGCCATTCTAGGAATGTGAAGTAGAATCTCATTGTGGTTTTGATTTGTATTTCCCACATGGATAATGGTGTTGAGCATCTTTTCCTGTAATTATTGGTCATATATGTATCTTTTCTGAAGAAATATGTATTAAAATCTTTTGCCCGTTTTTCATTTGGGTTCTTGAGCTTTAAGAATTCTTCATATATTCTGAACAATAGGTCCTTACCAGTTACATGATCTGCCAGTAATGTTCTCCCACACTTTGGGTTGTTTTCTCACTTTCTGGATAGTGTCCTTTGATGCACAAGTTTTTAATTTTGTGAATTTTCCTAGTTGTTAATACTTGTTGCTTGCATTTTTGGTGTCATATTAGGCAACTGTTGCCTACTCTGATTTCAAAAGACTCTATGAAAATAATTCTATGGTTTTAGCTCTTATATTTTGGCCTAAGATTCATTTTGAGTTCATTTTTGTATCTGATATCATGTAGACATCCAACTTCATTCTTTCGTGTGTGAACATTCAATTGCCTCAGCACCATTTGTTGAGTAGTCTATTGTTTCTCCATTGCCCTTTCAACACTAATGTTGAAATTCAGTTGGCCATAAATTTACAGGTTTTATTTTGGACTCATAATTCCATTTAAGTGATCTATCTCTGTCATTAGGCTACCCCTCCACTGTCTTGATTACTTCTGCTTTGTAATGGGATTTGAAGTAAGGAAGTGTAGTCCTCTAACTTTATTCTTTTCTTCCAAGGTTGTTTGCCTATTTTGGGTTTCTTACATTTCCATATGAAGCACAGGAACAGCTAGTAATTTCTTTTGAGATTACAGGCATGTGTCCCTGAGTTGGACGCAACTGGAATTTTGATGGGAATTTTGTTGAGCTTGTAGATCAACTTGGAAAGTATAACATTTAATGATATCAATTTTTCAACTTCAAGAACATAGGGTGGCTTTCCATTTATTGAGATCTTTAATTTATTGTAATGATTTTTTGTAGTTCTTAGTAATTATATATTCTATTTTTACTTCTAAAATTTTCAATACATAAATATTAGGTTTCTTGGATTTTTATTTATTTTTGAGATGTAAAATCTGTGTTACCCAGACTGGTCCTGGGCTCAGCTGATCCTCCTGCCTCAGTCTCCTGTAGAGCTTGAACTACAGGTGCAAAGCATGGCACCAGCTATACACACATGCACATACACACTCTCATCTTTTCTTCCATAATTTCCATTTCTTTTTACGTTACTCTCTGGAGTGATTCTTTGAGATGGTCTTATAATTCTATATTTCAGTTTTAAACAGCATCTATTTTTATACCAACTGGTTCTGCAGTCTCTTAACTTAAATATTCATTTATTTTTAAATTTCCAAGGACTTTCTGGTTCTCATATTTCTCCATTATCATGGCAACCTCCCATTGTTACTCCTTAAATGTCACTAAGAACATGGATATTATTTTTAGCTTTTTTCCAGTTCTTACATTAGTTCTGTTTCAGTGGGTGGTATTTGCTCTAATCTGATCTTTCAGATGGCGGATTCCCTCTTTGTATTAGTGATTTTTTTAATCGCTCACAATTGTGAGCAGAGATCTAGGCCCTTCAGCGTCTCTAACTGGTAATTCATCTGGAAATACAGATACAGTGTTCAGTTCGCCACAGTTGATCTTACTCTGTGAGGATGGTGATATTAGGCTGCTACAAGTCGATTTCTTTCAGTGTGTCACCGCAGAGTATACAGTACTAGCCTCTTCTTTACAGGATTTGATTGCTTATGATGGTGCACAGAGATGCTGAGTAACCAAGCCTCAAACTCGAAGTTGGGAAAAAGAGAAAAGGACAAGGGAGCAAAGTTATGAAGTATAAAGTTGACAAAGTGTCTCAGGGAATTGTATGTACAAATCAGTCACAACCTAGGTTTCAAAGAAAAAAACCCTTAACTGGAAAACAAGCAAAAAACCTCAGAACTCCATACTTGTGCCAGTAGGAAATGGGCTTTGAAAACCCTGAGGTCACCCAAGAGATCTTACTTTGCAATGCCCACTTCTGATATGACCGCAGAGGATAATGAGCAAGGAAGAATATTCCAGAGTGTGGACCTAAGTGGCAAAGAAATTAGTGCAAAGGGGTATTTATCTTAGGCAGCAGAGCCAGAATGTAATCACAGAACTTCCCCCATAGCCAAGCAAGGAATTTTTGCAATAACGATTTAGAAGGACTCTTTTCATTTTTTCCATTTTTATTTGTATGTATTTACAATATACAGTGGTTACATTAAACTTGAGAAATTTGTGTACACACATATATCAACTTCACCTTCCCTTCGCCTCTCCCTTTCCTGCCCTCCCATCTCCTTGCTCACCTTCCCTCCCTGTCTCCCCACCTATCAACATCTGACCCATTTGACTCTTTTACTTGTATTAATGAAACCATGTGATATTTAACCTTCTGAATCTGATCCACTTCACCAAGCATGATGGTCTCAAATTGTATCCATTTTCCTACCAATGACTCAAATCTATCTGTCTTTATGGCGTGTTAGTGCTCCATAGTGTATATACACCACATTTTCTTTACCCACTGGTCTATTAATGGATGTTTTATCATCTTTCATGATTTAGCTATTATTAATTGTGCTGCTATAAACATGAGTATGCACGTTTGTCTTAGTTACTCTTGTTGCTAGGATAGAATACCTGACATCCGTGACTTAAAGGAGGAAAGATTTATTTTAGCTCACAGTTTCAGAAGGTCTCAGTCCATTCATGGGCAGCAGCCCATAGTGGAAGGATGTGGCAGAGGCATAGCAGAAGATGAGCAGTTTTGGGCATTGTAGACAGGAAGCCAGATGTAGCTAATATATATATATATATATATATATATATATATATATATATATATATATATTCTTCCAAGACATGTCCCACCCAGTGATCTGTCTCTTCTGGGTCAAGCTCTAGTGTCCTGTGCCTTCTGGATCAAGCCCCAGTGATCAGTCCCTTCAGGGTCGGGCCTCAGTATTCCACCCCTTCTGACCAGGCCCCACTTCTTAATAACACACGGTTCCATAGGTACTTTACAACCCAAATACATGAGGCTTTTGGGGACAGTTTGGATCCAAACCGTAGCATTCTGTCTCTGGTCCCCAAAAGATTCATGCCTACCTCCTTATTCACAGTGTATTTAGTCTTTCTCTAAGAGCTGCCAGTGGGTCTTAATAGTTAGTTCTAGTGCTGCTAAAAAGTTTAAGTCCAATGTCTCTGCTGGGACTCACGGCAAGCTCTTAGTTGTGAGTCCCTGCAAACATCAAAGAAAAGATAAATCCTTCCAGCATAAAATGGCACAGGGTAACCATTCCCATTCCAAAAGGGAGAAATAGAAGGATCAAAATGATCAGAGAAAAACAAGTTCTAGATCCACCAGAGGAAGTGTTAAATCCTGTAGCTCCACTAAATCCTGTAGTTGTGTGTCCAGCACTTGGGATAAAGTGTGTCAAGATGTGAGCTCCGAAAGGGTTGGTGGCTCTTGCCCTGCAGCATTGCCTCTGGCTTCCACCTCCATAGCTTCTCTTTTGGGATGGCTTTTCTCACAGGTGTGGACTTCTTCAACATATGATGCATGTTTCTGTATTTCTGAAGAAATTTCTGGGGTCTTCACTGCACTTTAGGCTTCTCCTTTCACAGCTTTATGCACTGCCCTCCAAAGGGCACAGCCCTCCAAGGCCTTCTTCTGAAATGTGGGTGGAACCCTCCATGACCCCACAGTTCTTGCATTCTGCATGCCTGTGAAACCAGCACCATGCGGATGATACCAAGTTCTGCCACTGGCTAACGCAGTACTCTGACCCTCCTAGCCTTCGACTGCAGCAGTTTCCAAGTACCTGGATGGCTGAACTCCAGGCTGCTGAATTCTAGCAAATACTTCTCTGCTTGGCCTTACACCTTGCGTTGGGGTATTCTTCTCAAAGCAAAGTCTTTTGCCTTTCTACCTGGAATTGGTAAAAGGTGGGGTCTTGCTGGTTTCTGAGATGCCCTGAAAGCATACTTTTCGTAGTTCAGATTCTGAGTAGTTGGCTTCTCTTTAATACATATCTCTTAACAGTAATACTTTCTTTTGCTCCACCTTTTTTTTTTCCTAATGTTTATGGAGTCCCTTTCAGTGTGACCAAAGTACAATTTTTTCCTTATATTTCTTTCTTTGCTGATTTCTCCTGCTTTTAACCCTAGGTCTGCTTAAGTGTCTTAAAAGTATCCATGTGACACTGTGAACAATGGACTACTCTGAAATTTCCTCCACCAGATTAAGTAGTCCTCTGGAATTTAACTTAATCTCAGTTTCAGGCAAAGTCCCAGAATGGGGGAAAAATGCCAACATACTTTTTGCCAGAGCATAGCATGTGCAGTCTCTAGACTTATTGCCGATAAACTCCTCCTTCCCATCTGGTATTCCCTGAACTAGGCCTTTATAATCCACAGTTCTTTTCAGCAGTTTGGTCTTCTGAGCTTTGATCAGAGTCTCCCACCAAGCTACGCTCACAGCATTCGAAGACTTCTGTAGTCAGCATCTTCAAACCTTTCCAAACTCCTCCTGCAAATCAATTCCAAAGGATCCTTAACCACACAGTCAGGTAAAGTCACAGAAATGACCCCATTTCTTTGGTACCGATTTCTGTCTTAGTTACTTCTTAGTTGCTGGGACAGAATACCCGACATCTACAACATAAGGGAGGAAAGATTTATTTAGCTCATGGTTTCAGAAGGTATCAGTCCATTCATGGGCTGCTGGTAATGGTAGAAGCACATGGTGGAGGCCTACCTGAAGGAAGCTGTTATGGCATGGCAAGACAGGAAGCTGAGAGAGTGAAAGGAAGGGCAGAGCTACCAAGTACCTTTCCAGGCCATGTCTCCGGTGACCTACCCCTTCCAGCCAGGCCTCAACCTTTAACAGCACAAGAAATTAGTGGATGAACCCGCATGACTGAAAGACCTTCAACATGCAGCTTTTGGGGACATTCTGGAGCTAAGCCACTACAGGGTGTCTTTGTTTTATGGCACTTTTAGAAGCAGTGTCACTGGGTCAAATGAAATTATCTATTTCCAGTTTTTTGAGGCACCTCCATACTGATTTCCATAACAGTGGCACCAGTTTACAGTCCCACCAGAAATTAAAAGGGTTCTTTTTCTCCCCACATCTCTCCAGAACCTGTTGCTTTTGAGTCCTTAATAAAAGCCATTTTCTGTGAGGTAAGATCACACTTCAGTGCTGTTTTTTTTTTTTTTTTTTGATTTGCATTCCTCTGATGGCTAAAGATGTCGAATTTTTAAAATGTATTTGTTGGTCATTTATACTTCTTCTGAAAAAAAGTGTAGTTTTTGATTGCCTCTTTTACGTGGGTATTTTATTTTGAGGAGTCTATTTTTCTTATTTTTTGTACATTCTAGTTGTGAGCTCTTGTCTGAGGAGTAGCTGGTAAAATGTGTTTCCTATTCTGTTATTCTTTCTTCATTTTGTTGATTTGTTCCTTTGCTGTGCAGAAACATTTACTTTGATACAATCCAAGTTGTCAATTCTTGGTATGATTTCTTTTGCATCACATGTTTTATGAGAAAAACTTTACCTACACTTATGTCTTCAGGAGTCTTATTTTGTTCTTCAGGAGAATCAGTGTTTTCATTTTAATACTAGGTCTTTGATCCACTTTGATTTAATTTTAGTACATGATGAAAGACGTGGGCTTAGATTCATTCTTCTGCATGTAGATAACCATTTTTCTCAGCGTCATTTATTAAACAGGCTGTCTTTTCTCTAGGGTATGTTTTTGGCCTTTTTCAAGTATCAGATGATTGAGAATACTTGGGGTTGTCTCTGCATCCTCAGTTTTGTTCCATTGGTTGACCTGTCCTTTTTTGGGGGTGCCAACACCATATATCTATATTTGTATCACTGTTGCTTTGTAATATACCTTAATGTCTAAAATCATGATGCCACCTACTTTTTGTCCTCTTGCTTAAGATCACTTTCAATAATCTGGGCCATTTTTTTGTTTCATATGAATTTAGGATTGTTTTTCCTAGTTCTGTGAAAAATGTTGTTGGTATTTTGATAGGAATTGCCTTGAATCTGTATATCAATTTTCCAGTGTGGCCATTTTGACAGTATTAGTTCTGCATATCCAAGAGCAGGGGATGCCTTTCCATTTTCTAAAGTCCTCTTCAATTTCTTTTTTTCAGCATAATACCGTTTTCATTGTAGACGTTCTTCATTTCCTTGGTTACGTTTATTCCTAGGTATTTAATTTTTTGAAGGGTTATTGAGAATAAGATTATTTTGCTCACCTCTTTCTCAGTGAGGTCATTGTTGGTGTACAGGAATGCTACTGAGTTTTTGGTGTTTTGTGTCTTGCAACTTGGTCAAATTTATAATCAGTTCTAAAACTTTTCTGGTGAACTTCTTGGAGTCTTCTGTGTAGAGAATCATGTCATCTGCAAAACGGTACGATTTATCTTCTTCCTTTCCAGTGCGTTATCCCTTTATTTCATTCTCTTGCCTGATTCCTCTGGTTAGGGTTTTGCATATTATATTGAACAAGGATGGTGGGAGTGGACAGCCTTGACAGTTTTTCCTTGTTTAGTATAATGTTGGCAGTACTTTGGGCTTTTATCAGCTTGAGATCAAGTCCCTCTTTAATATCTATTTCTTAAATATGTATTTTCATCAGAGTTTTTAAATCAAGAATAAGTGTTTTCTGCATCTATTATAATGGTCATGTAATTTTTATCCTTGATTTTGTTTATGTGGTATATTACATTAAATGGTTAACATATGTTGAGCCATCTTTTCATCACTGGGTTCTAGCCAACTTACTCATTGTATATGATCTTTTTAATGATATGTTGAAGTCTGTTTGCAAGTATTTTATTGAGGATTGTTGAATATATGTTCATTAAGGAAACTGGCTTCTAATTTTCCAGTTAAGTCTTTGTCTGGTTTTGGTATTAGGGTAATGGTAGATTCCAGAAAAGAGTTTGACAATGTTCCTTAATGCTTTGAGAAGTATTGATATTAGTTCTTCTCTGAAGTACTGATAAAATTCTGCAGTATATCTGTCGTTGTACGTAGAGACTTTATTACTGCCTCAATTTCAAAACTTGTTACTGGTCGATTCAGGGTTTTTAAATCTTCTTGGTTCAATTGTGGTATCTTGCATAAGTCGAGGAATTTATCTAGGATTCTGTCATTGTATGAGCTCTGATATGTGCTTTACCATTTTTCTCTGAACTTGGGGTTCTAATTCAGCATATCTGTGCAGAAGCATTTGGGAATTACTAGGACAGGGGAGAGCAAAAGAATTCACAATGATAGCAGCTAAGATTTAATAGTGTTCCAGTCACTAATACATTGTATTGATCCACATAGCCAATCCCTGATGTACTGTTATGTTATTTTATAACCAGGGATGCCAAGATAGTCTGGGAAGGTGGTCAAGGTCACATAGTAAGTAACTCTTAAGAGCCAGGGTTCAAAACTCTGGTGCCTATATCCAGAGTATTCTTTTATCCCTGTCGTAGTTTATAATCATAGAATTCTGCCAGGCATGGTGAAGGACATGCAAAAGAGAAGACGAGCATGCCAGGGTGCGGGAGTGCTGTCTAACAACGGTGACTCTGAACTATCTTCAGTATACCAGAATGTAGACAGGTTACTGTCACTAATTTTTAACCTTGTTAAAAAATATGTTGAACCATGTTGTTTACTAATGAATCACCAATACTTCTGGTGTACTAAGCCATCTGGCTCACTGTAGGTGCTCAATAAATATTTGTTGAGCAAGTAAAGAATGAATACCAGAATCTTTCATAGCAGACTAAGGTCCTTGAGCTACTGTGCCATATTTGCCAGGACATCTGCAGGGTCTGGTGTGTTCGGCACTCAACCACTGGTCCTTGAACTAAATGGAGAGAAATTTGCACTGTGGTTTCATTACAAGGTTTCTCATTGTTCATGGTTTCCTTATCTTTAAAATGGAAGGCATTTTCCCCCCCACAACTCCACAGACCTTGTAGAGGATTTCCCCCCCCCCCAAAAAAAAGCTTCTCACTTATTTTAACTTCCATATTTTCTTTAACATTTGAGCTTGCTTTATATACATGAGTGAATATAGAATCTGAGGCTTCTACCTATATGCCTTTGCCATGTGTATGGCTGGCCACTCCTAATCATAGGCTGCCAAGACCCTGGGTTCCTTTTTGATATGTGGAGTCAAACTGCTGAGCATCAGCCCTTTTCAGTTATTTTTAAGCATTATTTTATTGACAAGGTTTATACTGTATACAAGATCCAGAACTGTGGCAATATGGTAGTGAATGAGAAAGCTGCATTTCATGACCTGCTGGCACTTGAAAATGTTTCTCTGTGTTTTTAAAGCACCGACAAGGGATTTAATTGTAAGGCAACAGGAATATTTCAACTCCTTAATTTTTTTTCTTTTTAATCAGCTGAATATGTTTTCCCAGTGCAGGAGAGAGAGAAGACACTCCACTCTGCAAAGAAATCTCTTATTTTTTGCCAATCACAAAGGTGAACTACACCTTATTTTCTGATTCCAGACTTTGAGGCAATTTCTTGTCATCGTCCAAAAGAGAAAAGGAAATAAATCCCAATTCTGAGGAAGAAGAATTTTAAAAAAGTAAAAACAAACATACAAAAGTACTAACATTTGCAGAACAAAAACAACAAAACAAAATAAAATAAAACATAAAAACCAACCCTCTACTTTCGTAGGGCTCATTGTTATCTTGTCTAACTGATGAGGTCTTTAAATTTTAGCTAAGGATGATAGCACCCCCTGGAATGGGCGCCAGGGTTGGCTCCGCTGCTCTGCTGTTCTGGCGGAGACCCTGAGCGCCCTTGGGGCCTAGACGCTTCCATCACATCCAGCCTGGCGCTGCTTCTTCCAGGACGACTAGTGGGTTCTGGAAGCAGTGGCAGTTTTTAAAAAATGGTGTTACTTCTCATAACAAATGTTATCTGAGTGCTAAGGGGAGCAACGTCTGTCACTGAGGGGCCGCAGCATCTCAAGAGAACGTTTGGCCCTGTGGTATCCCTCAAGGCCCGGGGCCTGCGGAAAGGCCCCTAGGTCCCGGGAAGGCTCGCACGACCATGGCGAGGCGCCGCGTTCCTGGGCCACTGACCCGAGCGCCAGGCCAGGGCGCCGGGAGCTGCACAAGTCTGCTCGGCCCGGCAGCTCCGGGTCTGTTTGGTTGTGTCCGCGCCCTGCCCCCGCCCTGCTCTGCTTCACGCAAAAGGCCAGGGGATTCCGACCCACCACTGCCCGGGCCGCGTTCGCGCTCGGGCTCTTTAGCCGCTGTCCACGGAGCAGAGAAAGCCATCGCGCAGCGCGGCGACAGGCCTCGGGGAACCAACGCGGGCTCGGCGAGGTCGCCTCCTTCCTGGCGGTGCGCGTCGGGACCCCCCGCCCGTCGCCACCTCCGCACGCACGGTGGCCACGCGCGTCCTCTGGGCGCTGGAATCTGGAAACGGGGGCATGAGGCCGGCGCGCCGAGGGCTTCGCGGCGTGGACGGGGGCGCGCGGGGACGGCGGCGGCGCCCCCGCAGGGCGCGGGAGACCTGAGGGCCCCTGGCGGGAGCGGGGGCCGCGGAGGGCGGGAGGCGGGGCGGGAGGGGGGGCGGGCGTCCCGGCCGCGGAGGTTCCGGGCGAGCGGGAGGGGCGGCACCTGAGGAATCCGCCTCCGGCCCGGCGGCCACCGCCTCGCTCCGCCCCGGGGAGCTGAGCGCGGTCCGCGCGCCGGCCACACAGACGCCAGCCGCCGGCGGCGCTGCCACTCCGGAGCGGGACAGTCGGAGCCGGCGGAGCGCGGCGCCGGGAGCGGGCCTGGGGCGGGGAGACCGGCGCGGGCCACCGCGGTCCTCTGCCCTCGCCCCGCCGGGGCCAGGTGAGCGGCGGGGAGTCGGGGCGCGGGCGCGGGCTGCCGGGGCGGCGCGCGCCTCCACCCGCACCCTCGCCCGGCCCGCGCGGCGCCGCCCGGAGGCCGGAGGCCGGTCACCCCGGGCTCGGCTCGCCGCCTTTGTGGCGGGCGCGCGGCGGCCGCGGCGCGGGACGGGGCCGGGGCGCCGGGGCGGAGGCGGCCGGGGGCGCGGGAGCCGGGGCGGCCGGGGGTCCCGAGCGGGCGGGCGGCAGGCAGGGCACGCGGAGCCCATCGGGGAGGGTGCGAACAGCGCCCCGCTCGGGAAAGTTGAGAGCGGTCGCTCGGGGCCCGGGGGCTCCTTCCGCCACGCCAGATGTCACTTCGTCGCGAGCGCGCGCGCAGGTCTTGCAGCCGTCGTTTCCATTTTCCTGTGAGTGGCTGGGGACCTCCCGTGTTCTGGGCGACACACAAAGGGTTCTGTTGACAGCTGACCCTGACCCAGGGCGACAGTGAAGTGTGCTGTGGTGCCTTGGCTGCGCGCGCGCGTGCGTGCGGGGAGGGCGATCTGTGGAAGGGGGTCGATCCCCGCTGCCCCTCTTCCGAGCTCCATTAGAAGGAAATTATTTGTATAGATGCGCTACTTGGGGCTTCTCAGTTACGCCGCGCAGCGTCCCAGAGCGCGGCTGGTGTGCGCGAGCAGCCGCCGCCTGCAGCGGGCGGACACTCCTGGAGGGAGCCCCTCCTCGAGCACGCTCCTTTCTTTTGCGAACGTGACTCTTGCGAGGTCCTTATCCACCCCACCTCGGGCCGATACCCCCCGAGAAGATAAACCCAAAATTTAATTTCTCCTTTTCGCACTGTGAGGTTCCCGTTCCCTTCCTGAGATGAGAAAACCCGGCTCAAATCCCATTTTAAAAACCTACATTTAAATATGGGCAGAGCTTTTCCCTTTCTAAAGATTTTTGAACTAAATGTTCCTCTTGAAAATCTCATTTCTTTGTCCATCCTCTTAGGCTTTACTTCTTGGAGTTCTGCCTTGAGTTTGGAGACTGTGTTGATCTCCCCACCCCCGCCCCCGAAAAGAGAGCTTACAAATTGCAATCCAGAAAACTTATAAGAGAAAATTTAAAATACTTGTTTCGTTGAAAATCTCAATGAAATCACATGCATGTAGGTATGCGTTGAAAGAAGGAAAATGAATGAATTTGGAGAGATATTAGGAGTAGGGTAAAAATTTCAAAACACAAAAGTGTATAATGCAAATTAGGGTTTCTCTCCCATCCCATGCCCCATGTCCTGCTTCTCCTGGAGGCAACCACAGCTGTAAATCCCTGTTCATATATTCTTCCACAAATTCCTGCAATCAGCGTCGTAAATTTCTTGTAAAGGCATGCAAGAGATGTGTTTGAAGTACATTATGGACAATGAGAATATAAGGAGTTGAATGTAAGACTGAACTATATATTAATGATGATCACTATTAATTTAATATCAACTCATGAAGACATCTGGAATCTTTCATCTGGCCTAAAGTGGGCTCATTGCCTTGAAGACAGAGTGCTAAAAACCTTGGAAAAAGTGGTTAGTGGAAAGGAGACCTGTTAAACTATCATCCTTTCCTCCCACACACCAGGTTCTTCACACTGGCTTTTATAAGCTTTGTTGAATTTTTCCTCAAGTTAGAATTCCATGTGGTAGGGAATAAGAGCCGGTGATTCCTCAGCCCACTTCAGTGAGGGCACGTGCATGTTCTCTCAGCCCACTGACGGGACAGAAAATAAACATAATAAACATTGTAGAAGTCAAAAGAAAGAGGGAGGCTAAGTTTCCGACATTTGATCACATCTGTGAGTCGCAGGCCTGGATTTTCCATAAACTAGCCACATGGAGTAGATTTCCTGGAAATGCTTTTATTTCCCTTTCACTTAAATAAAGAACTTGAGATAGATGTTTTGGGGCGGGGGGGGGGTTGTTTTTATTTTTGTCTTGTTTTTGGTGGTACTGAAGATTCAACCCAGAATCTTCACACTGAGCTACATCCCCAGCCCTTTTTACGGTTTGTTTGGAGATTGGGTCTAGCTAAGTTACTAATTTACTGGGCTCCATCTTGTGATCCTCCTGCCTCAGTCTCCCGGAATGCCGGGATGACAGACCTTGCCACCAGCTCTGGTGAGGTATATGGTTATTAAGGGTCCTTCTGACTCCAAAATTCTATTATTAAAATAGTTTTGAGAGTGTCCTAAGACTGGTTAAAAATAACCCAAATGGAATATAGATGTTAGACAGTGGGGTGGCAAAAATTCTTCATTGCTAGTGTCATAAAGAGGAAGTTAGAGATGTTGAATTTGTCTAATAAATTCGATGTCACAGGAGAGCAGTTATTTGACTTTCCCACCAGATATCTGTTGATGTTGTTGATAGAGGCCATGTGCAGCATGAGTTGTGTGTTGCCCACCTCACCTTACATGTTTGAGAAGAGGGAATTCCCTTCACAGTTGACCATGCCATTTTTGGGAAAATTACTCCTACCGAACTTATCATTTTTGATAAAGTGAAAATAAAGTTCATTTACCCACTTCAAAGAGACTCGACACAATTTAATTATTCTCAAGAATATTTAGATTACGAATATCTCTTTAGAGCTAAGATATTTTAGCTGCTTTGTAAGCGCTCACCTAGCGATCATGGTCTCGTGTATTAGGCAGCTTTTCTAATCTTTAAAACATCTTCAACCTCTGGGCTAATGATTCCTGGGTGGGTGCAGGAGCTGGGGAGTGGTTACAAAGCTGTGAAAGTAAAAAGAATTTGCTAGTTTGAGTCTAACTAGGATCTCCACTGAGAGATTTAAAAGTACACTGTGAGCGATGACTGCAAAAATCATTGATATTAAGATGGAGATCTTCTGCTTAAACGGTTCAAAATAAAAACATTATATAGTTACTTCGAATAGGTCTGCAGCATAAATTATAGTAAAATCTAAAAAATTCGAATGCTAAGAATATGAATTGGAAGGATACATGTGTAGGAGTGCTTGACTTATTAACAAAACTAATAAGAGCAAAAGAAAATTAAGTGCCTGTCATAGAGCTTTCTAAAAAGGCAGTGGTTTTTATTTTTTCCAGATTCCTTCCTGTTCTTGCTACGCAAACATAGATTTTTTTTTCCTTCTATTCCAGATATAGTTTTTAACTCTGATTTCCCATTAGCATTCTCAGTGGCTTACTAAGTTTTTGCAGTGGATATCACTTAAGTTACTTAACCCTTCCTATTTAGGTGTTTTTCAGTGTTTAAAAAAAATACGGTGGCTGTAACTATCCATCTTCCGCTTCCTCCTTTCTTCTTCTTCTTCTTTTTTTTGCTATCTTTGAGATTATTTCCCTGAAGAGGCTGATTAATGTAGTTGTAAACAGGAGGGCTCTACAATTGAAAGTGCTGTGTTCAAACCTAACTCTATTGCTTATTGGAAATATTAGGCAAGTGTCTTGTTTTCTTAAACTTTAACTTTCTAGTCTGTAAAGTGAATCTAGTAATGTCTTCCAACAAAGCTGTTAAGTTACAAAGCCATAACACATGAAAATACATACAAACTTTACTTTTTATTTTTATTAGAAAATTTCAGTGTTTTGGTAATTTTTAATTATTTTCTAAAATTATTTCTGTTTTCTGTGAATGTATACCGTCATTAATCCATATGTGTGAATATGTTATTTTGAAACAGTTGTTTTTACTAATTTGATCAACATAAAATTGCATCTCTTAGTCTGGATATGTATATTTTTGGTTCTAAGCAGAGTCAGGGATAGTTTTATCAGCTGACAGTTTTCTAAATGGGATCACGGAAGTATCACGGAAGTGCTGTGATTTTGAGCTGGACAACAAGAGGGGCATGTTGGAAAGGCCAGACAACTCTAATGAAGAGTAAACTAAAATTTTTAATAGGACTTTTTTTCAAATTAATTATTTTTTGTCTTTTTAGGCCATGATCATAAATATGAATATTAGTTCTTATTTTAAATCTTAGAAAAATCTATTAAAATTAACACCTAGTATAGTTACTTAAGTGAAAATACAGTCCTTTCTTATTTTCTTTGAGGGATGATCTATAAATAGCATTATTGTGATGACAATTCAGTGGGCTTTTTACTAGGAATGTGTCTCAAAATATGAGAAAAATCTGAGGGAGAGAATATTTATGATCTCCAATCAGGTTATCTTTTGGCTGCCAGGGGATCCTGCAGTTGTGCCTTCTGACTTGAGTTTTTGTACAGTCAAGGTAATTTAGACTACACAAAAGCATGCCCTTGTAAGTTCTGGAGTTCCAGCAGGCCTGATATTTCTGGCAAACACACACCCATCGTGGATCACACAGCCCTTTGTGCAGGAGAGCCGTCTCTCCATTGTGTACTCTTCCTTACCTCCCATTCTTGACTGACTGGTGATAGCCACTCCTCCGATCCAGACGTGAAGCGCCACAGTGAAAGCTCCCCTTCCTCCCAACTTCCTGTGTACCCCTACCCAAGTGTGTTTTCATTTGTCCTATCTGTGCTGTGGAGAACCCACTCTCTTTCCAAGGTTGTAGCTCCAGATCTTACTTTTATTTTTCTAGGCTTTATGCCTATCAACAATCCCATGGTGGAGAGCGTAGCCTGAGTGGTATAGGTTAACATGCAGTCAGCACGCAATCATTGTTGGTTGCAGTGAAGCCTTTCTTTGCTGTGCTGTGCTCCTGGGCATAGTTCTTGTGTGTGTTTGCGTGTGTTATAAGTCTGCAGAAACAGGCCTCAGTAGTGCGGTTTGCGTGGATTTACCAAGACTGGAACTTGATAATCCTGCTTGTTCTGGCTCTTCTAACTTCTTGTGTGCTTAGAGGACTTTTTTTTTTCTTTTGTATATTACTTTTCGCCTATAAAGTGGCATTAGCTATTATTGCTCTAATGACCAGTCTTCTGCACAGCATTGCAATGAAGATGAAACAATGAATGTAGACTTACTTTAGGAGAAAAATCTATAAATTTGTAATACTCTGTTGTCAAAATTATATGTTGTCCCTACCCTTCAAGGAGTTTCCATATCTTGGAGAAAACATCAGCGCAATGTGAAGTTGCGCTTGGAGTTTAGGGCTAGATGAATGTTCTTGAGGCTCACCTGAACCAGCTGACGCCTACACTGAAGAGGGCTGACCAATACGCATCTTAACTATCCTTCTGATGCTGAGTTATTCTTCTGGGGAGTTAGAAACTTCAGCTCAGTAATATCATAAATCACTTTTGCATGCTAACATGGAGTGAGCATTAACTATTAGTATGAGTACTATTTAATTCTTTTAATCTCTCAGACATCAATGCAGGCAGAAATTGTAAACACTAATGCTTGGACAAGCCAAACAGTAACCCGATTGATGAAGGGGCACCTGCAAAACAATAGGGCGATAAATCCTGGTGAAAAATAACATCTGAAAGTGGCAGAATTTGTAAGTCTGCACTGATTGTTGCCTTTTGGGAGGAAGGCAATACGGCCAGACTTTTTTTTTTTCTTTTTTAAAGGGAAGTTTGAAATTCTCATTTTTTACATGGATTTACATACTGTCAGTGTATGTTGCTGGCAACTGGTTATTGTCACGTACAGAGAGCGAAGGTGAGTGAGCATAGTTTTTCTGGAGATCAAGTTGGCATCGTGTATCAAGACCTGGCATGTTGCACACAGTGGCCCCTGGACACAGGTGGCCCCCTAACTGTTGTTTGTGAATATCATCTGCAGATGAGGTTCAGTTTCTAAATTGCCCAAGTCATATGTCAGGTGCCTGGTAGCTGCATTGGCTAGTGGCCATCATGCGGGATTTCATAGATGTAGAACATTTTCATTATTGGACAAAAAGCTCTGTTGGATAGTACTGGTAGAAACTCTGCCTCAGAAATTTCCCTTCCAGAATTTTGTTAGAAGAAAGAATTAGGCAAATGAATAAAAATAAATATCAAAAATAAGGCCCCAAATATTATTTATTTGTAAGAGTCACAAAAAGTAAAAACAATATAAACACTACGTTGAAAATTAGGCTTTCGTGGATATCTGTGAGAAGTGAAAATATCTCTGTTGCAAAATCATTTATTTAGGTAAATGGCTTAGGTACAGAGGTTAGGAGAACAATTTTTTTTCTTCTGAAAAACGTGTGTGACAGATCTTTTCTTTTTATTTTACATGCCTCTTTTCTTGACTAGTAAAATAACCTGTCTTTCACTGAAAAGGAGCAGAGGCACTTGAAAACTCCCTAAGTTGCTTAAATAACTGCTGGGATCTTGTTAGAAACTCACCATCTCAGGCCCCACCCAGGTCTACTGAACCAGTGTCTCTGGGAGGACTCAGCAATTTGCCAGCACACTGCCACTTACTAGCTCTGCCTGCCTCCTGTCACTGGGTTGCTCAAGCTGCGTCTGTTTTACCTTGACCGAGTCCAGTTCCCCAGAACTCTGCCCTGCTCTGCTGAATAATAGGTGCTGGAATGCTGCTGTGAAGAGTGGCAGATGTCCTCATTATCATGGGAAGCAAACAATAAGCCAAATAAAATGGATAAAATCAGTTGTATTTTTTGGTAGTGAGTCTTTTAGATAGTGAGTGCTAGAAGAAGCAGAAAGAGGAATGAGAAAGTGAGATGGGGGTTGTGATCCTCTGCAAGGTGTCATTGAGAAGTAACACCTGGATGAAGACCAGGAAGGTGAGGGACTAAACCTTGGGAAGGTTAGGGGATGTGGGGCTGCTGGGGGCGGTGAGCAAGCCAGTGAGCTGAAGGGGAGTGGCAAGTTGGGGAGTCACTAGGGGATTAGATCAGGCACTTTATCTGTGTGTTTTTACTTCAAAATTCTTTGTTCTCACTGGTGTATTGCACTCCTCAGATTCTTTGGTTAGTAAGTTTGTAAAGAAATCAAATACCCTCAAACTCATGGTTTTTCAGAGAGATTTGTTAACACCTAAACATTTGCTTTGGGGTACTTGTTAAATATGGACTGTTGATCACTTGACCTATTGAATAGTTTCTGCGGCAGGGCAATGAATGTACATTGAACATTTAACACTTTTCCCAAGTCATTTCTTTGGACACAAAAGTTGTAGCACCCTTCCTCAAATTTGTCAGCCTGTAATTTTACTTTTTAGTTGTTTGTTTGTTTGTTTGTTTGTTTGGGGTACTTGGGTATGAACCCAGGAATGCTCTACCATTGAGCTAAATCTCCAGCTCTTTTCATTTTGAGACAGAGTCTTACTATGTTTTATAATCAGGACGCCAACTTGTGATTCTGTGGTTCCACCTCTGTGAGTGCTGGGATGACAGGTGTCACGACTGTGCCACGCTTGTCAGCTTAGCTCTTACGGAGCTGTTGGCCTAAAGTTGTAAAGAAACCAAACCCGTTTGTATAGGTCACAGGGCGAAGAGAAGATCTAACTGGAGTAATGTCTCTTTTATTTACTGTATTAAAATAATTAAATGGATGCTAATCATAAGTTTGTGTGTACATCTGTGGGGTGTTTGGAAAGCTGAAAGATGATTTGCCAGTGTCCGTACCCATATCGGAGGATAGCAGAAACTTTTCATCATGGATTCTGCCGTCTCCTTTACCGCAAGTCTATTCTGGGTGTTTTGTTTGTTTTGTTTTGTTTTTTAAAGAATGTATTTAGATCTATTTGATTTTTTCAAATTTCTTTCTTTTCCTCCTTTTTGAAATCTAACTGTAGTAAGTTAATGCCATGAACATTTTGTGGTCATTCTTGTATGCAATTCTGTGCATATATATATGATCAACACAAATACTTTTGTATTATATATTTTTTAAAGACTTCAGTCAGGCTGGTGGCAGTGGTGCATAACTGTAATCCCAGCTCAGGAGGCTAGTTAGGACAATATTGAGTTCAAGGCCAGCCTGGGAAACTTGGCATAATTTTAAGTAATTTGCTAACAGTGAATGGATTCACCAAAGCACAATTCCAAATGGTCAATAAATATAAAATGCTTAGCCTTGTTAGATGTTTGGAATTGCAAATTGCAAACGATCTATCATTTGATGTTTACTTGATATTCATATAGAAC
Organism: Ctenodactylus gundi; assembly: GCA_004027205.1. Taxonomy (NCBI): domain Eukaryota; kingdom Metazoa; phylum Chordata; class Mammalia; order Rodentia; family Ctenodactylidae; genus Ctenodactylus; species Ctenodactylus gundi. The sequence continues at coordinate 640,663 of PVKB01000432.1, forward strand.
ATTCATTCAGATTAAATGCCCAGACCTAGTTTGTTTATTCACTGAAAAAAATCAATATAAAAACTTTTGTTTTTAAGAGTCATATTAAAACTATAAAACAAAACTATTTCCCAGTGTATCAGCTCAATTTGAGGAAGGTTGATTTTATTCTCTTTTAGACTTAGGTCATAAGCTAAAGGGTGAGAACACAGCCAAATATATTGTTATTTTAAATTTTATTTTATTACTTATTGTGGTTGTGAGGATTGACACATATTAGGCAAGCACTCTACCAGTTAGCTACACTTCCAGCCCAAAGAAAATTAAAATTTTGTATCAATTGCATGACATTTTGTTTCCTTTTGTTTCAAAATAGAGCACTGTTGGGTTTGTAACTGTGACTCTCTTCTGAGAGAAAACACCACCATAGGTTTTTTCTGAGTAGCTGAAAGTCACCTGGGTAGTCCCATGTGCAGCCATATTGTTTCCCCATGTCCTCTAACGCCTTCCATTGGAGCTATTGTAGAGAAATCATATTTCAGATTTTTTTCCATTTTCTAAAAACAGTGAAGAAATTGTACATTATATGATTACCTTTGAAGTAGAGTTTTTAATTACAATATATACAAAAATTAGAAAAGAAACATTTCTTAAAATTCTGCCACCCTTACAAAGTGAGCTATTGCTTCAGTTTTGCTTGAGGTTGTTTTTCTATATATGTTACTGATTTTACATACCAGTACTGTAACAGTTTTCTGAGTATTCCCAAAATCTTTTGGTTACTTACACTTTCAGGCTTTTACGCTGATCACCTCGGTTCTATTCTCCCTTTCTTCTCACTTATTTTTTTATGTGCCTCATTTTTAAGCCTTGAACATTGTTTTATATCAGCCTTTAAACTGGATCAGAGCCTTCAATGGCGACCAGTTGCCTGTCTTTGCCTTTCCTTTAAGGTATTGCCCTAAATTTTATTATTTTTTTTCAGAGAGGCTTTTACTTCTAGTTACAAGATATAGCAAAATCAGTTAAGAGTTCATGAATGTCAAACTTTTCAAGAAATGCCACTTAATGAAACTTTCAGCCATGAATAGTGAAAAGCAAATATTAACTTATATTTGCTTTTTAAGAGTTAAAATGGAGTTATTCAGCCAAAGTTCACAATTTTTATGTCAAAATATATCTCAGCTAATCTTAACAAATAATCCCAAAATAGTATTTCCTAGAATATACAATGGAAACAACAACTATTTCTGGGCTATGGGATCAAGGGTGATTTTTTTATTTACTTACTTATTCGACAAACATTTATTGAATGCTAACTATATGTCAGGCACTGTACTAGCTTCAGTACATCTGTGAGAGATAGACACTAATCAAATAATTACACAAACAATGAACATTTTCAAATTTTAACAAGTGTTGTAAAAAAAGATACAACATGTTAGGCAATCTTTTTATTTTTTAATTTTTTAATATTTGTATATACCTGCATTCCAAATTCTGTAACACATTAGAGACACAGGGTTTGGGGGATTAATGAACGTCTATGCCCACCGCTTTTTCAGAGGTTTACCCCTTTCCTAGATGACTCTTGCTCCTCTTTCTACATTGACACTCATGTTGGGCCTTCTTTATGCCATTGTTTTCATGGATTTCCTAAGAGGGACACTTGTCTATAGTCAGTCTTTTGTGCTTGGTCCATTTCACTGAGCATTATTGACTCAAGGTGGCCCCATTTTTGTTCAGAATCTTCATATCTGTCTGTCTTTATGTTTGCATAATACTCCATTGTGTCTAGGTACCACATCTTCTTTAACCATTCCTCTTTTGATAGGCAGGTAGATTGTTTCGAGGATTTGGCTATTATGAATTGTGCCGCTATAAACATAGATATGCACGTGTCTTTTTGGTATGTTGATTTTATTTCTTTTGGGAACCTGCCCAGTAGAGCAGTAGCTGGATCAAATGGGATTTCTGTTCTCAGCTTTCTAAGGAGTTTCCAGACTGCTTTCCATAATAGTTGTACCAGATTGCATTCCCACCAGTAGTGGAGTAGAGTTCCTCTCCTCTCCACCCCCCTCACCAACAATTGTTGTCTTTTGAGTTCTTGATGTAGGCCATTCTCACTGGGGTGGGGTGAAACCTCAATATTGTTTTTATTTGCATTTCTCTGATGGCCAGTGATGAAGAGCACTGTTTCATATGCTTACTGGCCATTTGTACTTCTTCTGAGAAGCTTCTTTTCGTTTCAGCTGCCCACGTCTTGAGAGAGCCATTTATTTTAGGGGGTTTTAATGTTTTTGAGTTCTTTACATATTCTTGATATTAACCCTTTGTCTGAAGTATTACTGGTAAAGATCTTCTCCCACTCTGTGGGTTATCTCTTTGCCTTGTTGATTGTTTCTTTTGCTGTGCAAAGGTTTTCAGTTTGATGTAGCCCCTTTTGTTGATTCTTGCTGAGATTTCTTGTGCAATTGGCAATCTGTTCAGAAAATCGTTTCCTGTCTCTATGTCTTCTAAGGTTTTACCTATTTTGTCATCCAGTAGGTTCAGTGTTTCTGTTTTGATGTCCAGTTCTTTGATCCATTTTGATCTGATTTTAGTGTGTGGTGGTAGATATGAGTCTAATTTCATTCTCCCTCATGTGGAGATCCAGTTTTCCTGGCACCATTTGTTGAAGATGCTGTCTTTTCTCCATTGGATTTTTTTTTTTTGGCCCCTTTGTCAAAAATCAAGTGACTAAGGGTATTTAGATTTGTTCCAAAATCCTCAGTTCTGTTCCACTGGTCCTTCTGTGTGTTCTTATACCAGTACCATGTAGATTTAATCACTCGCTTTCTAGTATTTTTTGAAGTCTGGAATTGTAATTCCTCTGGCTTTGTTCTTGTTACTTAAAATTGCTTTAGAAATCTGGGTCTTTTCTGGTTTCATATAAATTTTGAAGTTGTTTTTTCTAGTTCTGTGAAGAACGTACTTGGTATTTTGATTGGTATAGTAGCTTTGGGAGTATGGCCATTTTGACAATATTAGTTCTTCCTATTCAGGAACATGGGCTGTCTTTCCATTCTCTAAAGTCCTCTTCAGTCTCTTTCTTCCGAGTTTTGTAGTTTTCTTTGTATAGGTCTTTCAAAAAATAAGAAGTGCTTCACCAATTTGCATGTTCTCCCTGCACAGTGGCCCCGCTAATCTTCTCTGTATTATTCCAATTTTAGTACATGTGCTGCCAAAGCTAACCCTGCCCTGAACTTTAAAACCTCAGTCTCTTTTTGCCAGCAGCATGTCACAAAACCAAAACCTAGAGGTATCTGGCAGCGTTGAATTGGTTATATTCTCAACATGTCTGTTATATCATCACGATGCCTAGAAAGCAGTCCTGGGTCGGTGCCGAGGACCCAGTTGGTGCAGCTGCTCCCGGCCGGCTTCCTCTCACGGTGTCTGTCCTCCAGCTTGTTGACGTCTTCATTATCTTGAGATGTTAATGGCGCAATGAAAACTCATATCCTCCTGCCGCTTTGACTGGAGACAGAAAAAAAAAAGTTCTTTTTCTGCAGGCTGAATGCTTTTTAACGAGTCTGCCCACATTCATCAATGTCCCCAATCTCTTCGGTCAGAATTTACCCCATGCTTGTCATAACCCAGTCACTGGCAAGGCAAATGGAATGAATAGGTCTCCTGGAGAATATTCGTTGTTTCCTCAGAGCCTGGGAAGGGCTGCTGTTTGAGGTAAGCACCCAGAAAACACTGTGATCACGCGGGCGGCTGTGTGTGCTGCGGAAGCAAATCACCCAGGTTCTCCCCAAGGCTCTGCATAGTGTGATTCCGTGATGACCTAACATCCTCTAGACACGCTGAGCCCATCATCTGTCCTGCCTTTGAATCCTGCCTGTGTGTATTGTGCTCGCTCTTCTCTCTTTCTTTCTTTCTTTTTTTTTTTTTGAGGTGAGGTCTCACTCTGTAGTTCAGACTGGTCCTAAGCTCACCATGTAGTTCAGGTTGGCCTCAAATTTACAGCAATCCTCCTGCCTCAACCTCCCAAGTGCTGGGATAACAGGCACATACCACACCCAGTTTATGGAGTGCTGGTGAATCAAACCTAGGACCTTGTGCTTGCTAGGCAAGTGCTTTAACCGCTGTGCTATTCTTCCTTCCCGTGTTGTGTCTTTTTTTCATAGAAATTTCTCTCTTCATTAGGGTAGATGTGGCTGTTTTAGCTGAAATTCACTTTCTCGGCCATACTGGTTGCTTAGCCATTTAAAAAGTGTAATGGCCACTGGATAGAAAAAGGCATGTTTCTACCATCACAGAAAAGTTCTGACAAAAAAAAAAGTGCTTTGGAAATTCTTAAAAATTGTGCTTACTATTTGACATAGTGTTGCCCAGCTGTGGGTTGCTGTATGAGAATCAACAGCACATGTTGGTTACATGCAAATTTTGGGCTCTAGAAACAGGACCCAGGCCACCTTTATGCCTAGAAAAGATGAAAAAAAAATACTTTGAGTCTAGTTTAGTTTATCTATTTCATAGAAATAACTGAATATTTGAGGGTTTTGCTTGTTTGTTTTGTAGTACTGGGGACAAGGCCTTATGAATTTGGTAAATTACTCAAGCTACACTTGAACTTATGAGCCTCTTTCCTCAGCCTTCCAGAGTTCTAGAATTAAAGGTTTGTGCCACCAGTCTTGGTGATATTTGAGTTTTTACTAATATTTTCTACTTTAAAGTTCTATAGCATTTATAGTTTATATATTAGTTTTAGGATTTTTTTTTTTTATGCCAAGTCTCACTCTGCAATCTAGGCTGGGCCTGAACTCACCATGGAGCCCAGGTTGGCCACACACTTGGCAATTCTCTTCCCTCAGCCTACTGAGTGCTGAGATTACAGGTGTGTGTCACCATACCCAGCTCTAGGATTTCATTATAGGCATTCATATTCTCTATTTTATCATAAAGTTTTTTTTCCTGAATATTAGAGTATAAATTTCTAAAAGGAACTGTGACATAAGATTATCTGCTATTTTTCAAAAATATGTAATGCAAATATGTCTAAAATAAATATAAGGTACAAAGTATTGACCAATTAAGCACATTACACAGAATTGACAGTCAACAACAAAGTATTATATTTAGTTGGCAGTTCTATAAAAAACTGTAGTTTTGCAGTATTGCAAGGATGATGGTAAAGGATTTCTGTAGGATTTTTCCTCAATTTAGTATTATTAGAAATAAGCTTGGAAATCCTGAAATACTGAGAAAGTTATATGGAGAGACTCCTAGCAAGATTTAGATTTGCAGCTTTTTAAAAAATGACTGTTTAAAACGTGTTTTAAGGGGCTCTCAGTCGTCCGTTCTCTTGAGGAACATTACCTAGTCCAAACTCTGGAGGCGTAGTAGATAGAGAAACTTCCTGTTGCGAACATCCTCCGCACGTGTGTCCGGGCTCATCTCCCAATTATCTGCGTAACCCCAGAGAGCAGCTTCGTGCTGCACTTTGATGATGTCATAGTCACCCACAATCACTGGAGCAAGAGGTTCTATCCTAAATTGGAGTGAAGCGAATGCCCAACCAGAATTTGTCACATGCCTGAGGCTCTGAGCTATAGTGTCATACTCAGGCCTAATATAAGGAATGCTTCTTTTTGTGCATAATTTCTCAGAATTATCATTTCATAGGTTGATGTGAAAACAATCCACATTTTCTCTCATAGGCTGAGACTTTGTAAGTGAATAGAATCAATTATTTAATAAATAAATTCTAGGGAACAAATAACTGTTTTCCTCTGAGACTGTTAATATGTCTGATGTGAGGACAACCTACCCGTATTTAGATTCCGACACAGTCACATTTCTGAGGTAATGCATCATCGAACCAGGTACAAAATAGACCCTCAGGAAATATTAGCTCTTTTTCCTCAATAGACGTGTTGATTTGAATGAAATGTCTTAGACTTTATCAGACACTAACAACTGGTTTGGCATGCTTTGCCTCTCAATTACTACTAATAATGTTACCAAGTTCCTTTCTGGAAAAATCAGACCATGTGAGCACCCTTTATATCTCTTGATCATATAGATGGAACTATCAAACAGTAGGTGTCATGTGTTTGCAATCACCTTGGCCAAAAATTGTATTGAAATTTTTTGATATTGGTAGGTGTTAAGTGAACAGTCTACATAATCCCTTGAAGCTCCGTTTGAGTCTGGACATTGTGGTATTTCTGGGTTGTGGTTTTTCAGATATTGTAAATGTTTGAGGTTTTATACTAGTAATATGTCTTATCTCAGCTGCTGTCTACAGAGTAGGATCTGTAGTGGAATAATGTTATACACAGCTTAGTTGTGTTTCTGACACTTCAAGGAGAGATTATCTGTGCACATAAATATGTGTGCTGTGCATCTGTGGCTATACAAAGTACATGTGTGCATACACATGTACTCCAACACACATACTCGTGTGCTGTGTAGATGTTTAGGCACAAAGCACTCTTTGTGATCTATATACTCATCTCTGCCTAGTCTCCTCTGCTATTTAATAACTTACTTGATAGCAAGACCTAATAATTTAACTTGATAATTCAATAATTAATCTTCCACCATTGTACACACATCATTTCTCATCTTCACAATAGCTGTGTGGAGTAGGCATCACTCGTCATTATACAGCCAAGAATACTTAACGCCTAGAAAGGTTTAAGTAACTATCACAAGAGCCTGTAGGTAGTAAATGTAAAGTCAGAATTCAAAAATAAGGCTGCTGGTTTCAAAACCATTGTCCTTTTCTCTATGACATATACTGGTATAAAGGGGCTTTTGCTTCATTTTGATCAAGCCCAGAAGCTTGTGAGCTGCATCCCCAGCCCATTTTTTGGTTTTGATTTTGAGAGAGGGCCTCGCTAAGTTGCTTGATTGCCCAGGCTAGGCTCAAAGTTATGATCCTTTGCCGCAACCTCCCAGAGTGATGGGATTATAGGCCTGAGCCACCAGACCTGTCTTGGGGTAAATGTTTTATGACTGTACGAGGTTGTAAGATCTGGGTGTCAAGAGTGTATCTATCTTTAAAATATGTTGTTCAGAAAAGTCAGTTGTGGCAAATGTTGATGATCTTGTTGAAGGTTGTAGGTGCTAAAGGGCATATTACCTCATCTAGGGCTATGCTTTGGGGAAGCAAAGAGTACAGTGCTGTGTCTTGCTTGGTAAAGGAGGATGCCAGTGGGGGTCCAAGCGGGTTGACCCAACAAGTTTGACCCATAGCTCCAACTGCGCAGGTGCTTCCTCCCTTTTTCTCATTCTCTGGCACCTAGTACAGGCTCATAGTTGCCTCTGAATGGAAATGAATGAATGAATTGAATCTGTAGGGGCCTGTGAGCTTTGCACTATGGCTCTATATTTCCTCCTTGGCCTTGTTCAAGCTTCCCTCAGCTCTGAGCTCCTGGCTGCAGGCACCCTGGGGGAAGGAAGAGTGGATGGAAAACAAGAGCTTGTCGTTTCTACTGGAAACACTGAGGCAAGGTTTGTGCCCTCTGAACCTGTCATGAATATTATCTTTTCCATAAGGATGGTAACAAGGAAAAATGAATGTACAACAGTTCTATGACTGGGGTGAGGGGAAATGCATTTCAGTTCTCTCGTCCTTTTGTGTTTTACAACTTGATAATGTCACGCATATCATGCAGCGATCCTTTATGCATATACACCTTCAAATTTACTTATATATGTACCTTATGTAACCTTACTTAAATCATTTAGATGACATGGGCTTTAAATTTGCCAAAAAAACCCCACCCTACTTAAACCAGCCAGTCACAGTAGAACATGACTGTAGTCCCAGCTCCTTGGGAGGTGGGCAGGAGGACAGTAAGCTTGAGGCCAGCCTGGGCAGTGTGTCAGGCCTGTATCTCAAAAGCCAGCCAGCCAAACAAAAATTTTATTTTAGGAATGATTGAATCCATATATCTTCAAGAAAATATGCATAATGAAACAACTGTGGAATTGCTAGTCTGGAAAAAACGTGAGGCAGGTGTGGTCTTGCGCGCCTGTCACCCCAGCTCTCTGCAAGGCTAAGCCACAAGGGTCACGAGTTTCAGCCCAGCATGGGCAACTTGGCTACTGAGCGAGAAAGACCCTGTCTCAAATAATGATAGAAAAGGGCTGGGGTGCAGCTCCATGTGAAGACTTGAGTTCAGTACCCAGTACCGCTTGTGTTTAACCTGTAGTGATTTTTTAAAGGCTTTGAAGTAATATAATTTTAATATTAAACTATCTCTCAGGTTTTTCTTTTCTTTTTTGATGAAGTGTAAGTTGTTAAATGATTGAGACTGAGCTTGCATTTGTGATCCTCCTGCCTCAGTCTCTCAGAGTGCTGGATTTCAGGTGTGCATCACCATGCCCTGTTCTAGGTTTTCATTTGGATAAAGACTTAATTATTAAATATGTTTGTCATTTCCTTGAAAATGATTTTTCTCTTCGTAATTTTCCTGCTGAGCAAGAGATTAATAATCCAGTGGGGATAATTGAATTCTCCACCAGGCAGGAAATTAACAGTAAATGCGAGGCAATAAGTCTATATTAGGCACCTGTAATTGGAACGGGTGCTGTGGAGAAAGAGAAAGATAGTCAAGAGCTGTCCCTGCCCTGGGGAAAACCACTCTCCGCTTCCACATGGCAAATGCAGCTTGTGGTTTCATAGATTCAGATCTAATTCTCTTCAGACCACATTCCTCGAATCATTATGAGGTAGTAAAAGTTTTCTATGGTGTAATATACAAGCATAGTTTTGATCTGTTCCTCAATACAAAAAGCAAAAAAAATTAATAGAGCTGCTGCTATCTAAGAGGAGTTTTACTGTTCATTTCTGTTTTTTAAAAACTGAAAGTTTTAAATTTGTTCATGGGCATCAAATGTAAATTGATGTCAAGGAAATCATGCTATGGACTTCTAAGTTTGCTAATGATACTTTATGAATGTTAAAGTATACATTCATCACACCAAAACTGTAGTTTGTGGGGTTTTTTTTGCGAGAGGAAGAAGTATGAATTTGACCCCTATTCAACTCATGCCCTTTCTTTACGTTGTCCATTTAAGGAATGTGAAATTATTATAGAGAAATGAATGAAAGTGTATTTTAACCTTCAGATTAAATTTACAGCACATTTACAATAATTTGAGATTACTTAATACATTAATATTCTGAATGTTAACATTAATGTCAATAAATAATAGTAGTCATTAATAGTAATAAACATCCAAAATATACATCTTTTCCTTACAAATATGATCCACTCTTTAGAAATTTGTATTCTTGGCAGTTTTTTATCAATGAAAATTAGATAGCCCTGGATATGTTTCCCAATATAAGCAGTATTTTTAAAATGATAACATAAAATCAGTGCTGTATTAATTTATTATATATGCTATCTTTATATGATTTTTCTTTTAATTAAATGAAATTAAGTTTTTTACTGGTTTTGTGAACTAGCAAAGAAGAAAAATACAGGTTAAGAAATGGGAAAAAGAAAAAATACCTGACTTAATACTAAAGTAATAGTATTTTACCTTCAGACTCTATTAGTCCTTTCAATTAGGGTTACAAAAAAGATCATGAGCTAGTCTCTTAAGTTCAAGCTTACTACATTTGTGTGATCATTTGTTTTTGCTGATTTTGTCTTTACTTATTAAAACCTGGCCCTCTAAAAATATATGTGAATAGAATATGTGTTCTTCTTTGTTGTTGGTATTTTGACTTAACTTGACTTACCCTTTTCCTTAAGTCTTAAGTCAAAGTATTAACATGTGAATCCGATTTAAAATGGTGAGCAAGTTGGCTGCTTAAAAATAGTTGTGTAGCCACAATTTTCTTTCTCCTAGGAGTTGGAGTTTTAAATCTCTCAAAACATTAATGTGTGGGATGGTTATGACAGTCCAGCTGCCTTTGTGTGTGTTTCATTTAAATGTAAATTTATCCTAGAGACTCTAAAGATGCGCTCAGAAGGTAGAGAATTTTCATGTGAATAGTCTTTTTCTTTCTCTTTCATGAATACTGAAATCTCTGTTTTACACTAAACAAACAAACAAACACACAATTAAATAGCCAGTGTTGAACTGCCTTATTTTAAAGATTCTTAATGGATTATTGATTTTTTTTCCACTGGTAGTTTAAGACTACATAATTCTATTAAAAGAAAATTAATTTATGTTCTATAAAAGCACACCTAACGAGTTAAACAAATGTCCCTTCTGATGGTGAATATTATTTTATAACACTATGTAAAATAAAATGGTAGCATTTCAGCCAGAAGTCAGATTGGAGAAATACATTGCAAATAATTAGATCTGCGATGTTCAAACAAAAAACAACTACTACCGAATGTAGCAGAAATTCACTGACATCTCTGTTACACACACACGCATTATACACTCAACACATTTAGACTATATTTTAAACCATTGATTGAAGTGTAGCCTGGTGATGTAATTAAAAACCAGCTTCAAGACATAACAATTTTTGAAGACAAGTTTGTGAGGCTGTTTCCATTTGTCAGTATTCTGTTTAGGACGGAAGATGGAGATTCCAAAGTCTGTCTTTTTGCTTTCTGTTGTAGTTACTTTAGGCATTATGGATGCTGTCTGAGTCTTCTGGTTCTTTTCCAGAAAGTTACCTTTGGTTGTCTTTCTCAGCTTTGTGTGTGTGTGTGCGCGCGCATGTGTGTGCGTGTGTGGCAGTGCTAGGAATTGAACCCAGGGCCTTTGCACTGAACTACATTAAAATTCTCTACCTTCTGAACTCATCTTTATAGTCTCTAAGGATAAATTTACATTTAAATGAAACACACGCAAAGGCAGCTGGACTATCATAACCACATACATTAACATCTTCTTTTGAGAGAGGTTATTCCCTAAGTTGCCTGGCCTGTTCTCTTTAAGTAGCCTTTCTACTGCCCTGTAATAAAACAGGCCATTTAGGACAGTTGCTGCTGATTGCATATTTTGGAGTAATTTTTGCCTTTAGTAATTGCTTTACCAGCTGGTGATTATCTTGTGCTAAAAAACAAACAAACAAATAGAACCAAAAGCCTCTTTGATCTGTCCTAACCGTTCTATATGTAAATTCTGGAAAAGTGATGTGGCATCATGCCAATAAGTACACTACAGCGTCGACATTTACAGAGTAATTATGAAAAGGATTATGGAATCTACTAAAAGGATTGCTGATTGTTGGTTGATAAAATTTACTTAAGCCATATAAGTGTAAATATTTCCCAGGCCATCCCTATAGAATCAAGAATTCTTGTTAAATAAACGGGTTTTGTTTATTCTAAGTAAGGTTTATAGTGAGGAAAAGCTAAGGAGTGTTTTCTAGTCATTTTTGAGAGGTTTCAAATTTTTATGTATGACCACTCTCTAATATACAAGTTTCCATTCAGTACATTGAGATAACTGCAAATTTTGCTTCAATAAGTAGTTGACATTTAGAATTTAAAACTGAGTTGGAGGGTAACCAGTAGGGGTGTGTATTGTACATCAGCAAAAGTATTCTTGTTTACAAACTGTGATATGTGGTCATCCACATAAATTTATGATTAAAATCAGAGATATTTTCTCTATAATTCCAGTGGAATATGTGGACATGTTTTCCTTAAGAACAGGTATATTAGTACCATTTTTAGAAACACCCTTTCCCTCAAACACAAATCTCTTTTTTTATTTCTCCCTTAGCTTCCCTCTCTTCCTCCAAACTCCAGAGGCTTGGAGAAAGTGATCTCTAAAAAACCCGTCTTTCTCTACTTGAATGACAGACCTTGTTGAAGACTTGCATAGCGGAGTTTCTCTCAGCCCAGGTAAAGTACATGAATACTTTCTAAAAATACTGACCCAGTGGTTACACCTTTACTTACTCCAGTGGTTACTTTTATTTTTAGACAAAGAAAACAATGTTGCTTTATTATTTGGAGCAAAGCCTTCTTTGTCTAAGATACATATTTTGTAACCAAGATTTGTTTCTTGGTAACATTTGGAAATTAGTGTTACTATGTGTCACAATTACTTTTGTTGGTAATTTTTCAGTGATACTTTTAAAAGTGTTTCTAGGTTATAAACCATTAGCTCCTTTGCCAGGGAAGGGCCCATTGATGGCAACCTGTGGAAAGTGGCTTAGTCGATTTCCTCTGAATTTATTTCTGTTTGGTGCCATGGTTTGAGAAAAATAATAGATGAGCTCAAACTAGCATGTATATTTTAAATCGTTGCGTCTGAGAACACCTCTTGCTATGCCTAAAGAACAGTGAGCTTTTGGAGGTATTTTTCCTTTCAATACCTGCTACATAGTAACTTCCTTGCTCAACTTTTTTTATGAGGACATTCTGTTTTAACAAATTAGATGGTGTTGAAGTGGGGGAATTGTAAAAAGTTTATGCCTCACACTTAGGGTAATTACCTGGCAACCAAAAATGCACTTTAAATCTATTTTTGGAGTGCTAGGGGGAGAGGGGGGGAGGGAGAATGAAACTTGAATCAGTGGCCATCTGGCCCAGATTTGGCTGATTTCCTGTGCACTGCCCTTTGTTTCAGCCAGACAATGGATTGCTCCTCTTGCAGATAAGGCCTCTGCTGGTGACTTTGTGCTGAATCAGCACGTTTGCTTTGGCTTGGCAAGCATAGGCTCATTGAAGAGTTTCTATCCTTGACTCCAACAATCACAAAAAATTTCCAAACATTCTTTTCTATAATAGGGTTCTGGTTTTGCAGACACACAGAGTCATTGGGAATGGATATCTCTATTTTGGTATTAACTGTCTTGAACACTGAAATGTACCTTGTCTTCAGTTTCCAAAGTTAATACATCCGTGATTATGATTTTTGATGTGTCTACACAGATTTTCTTTTAGGTCTGAACTTGTAATTTGTACTTGAACCTTTAGTGATTTAAGTTAAATATTGTCCTTAATTTAAGTAAGGCTTTTGTGATGTGCCTATGTAAACAGTACGTATTCTGTGATAGCTGTTGTTATATATCTGCAAAAATTACATTTTAGGAAGTTACATCTGTTTTTCTTACCTTAAAAAATACTTAATCATCATGACATTGTTGTTTTTTAAAAAGTTACTGACTAGAAGTAGGGAAACTTTATCAAGTAGCATTCCAAGTAAGTTACCCATCAATTTCTGTAGGCTATCTCAGAAGCAGTAGAGAGCAGGGTATGGTTAGATATGCTGATTTTCCGAAAACAAGAGCAAACTTCAATGCTACCATTTTCCTTTGTGGCCAGTTGTAATCATTTTTATTTCTGATGTGATTGAAGGTTTGTTATCAGATTTTAAGCCAAACTTTTGGCTTAACTCTCATCTCCTTACGGTTGAATTGCTGCAAACACACTTCAGTACAGAATTTTCTTCAAATAACTTGTTCTAAGACTACCTCCAACTTTAAAATCAAGCATCTGATCAGAATCGACTACTTCGGGCCTCATGTCTGATTCTTTTGTGTAGATAAAGGTGCATTCTGTAGGTAGAATCCTGCAGCCTGATCCTAAGAGCTTAATGATTGCTCCTCGGGGATCTAATTAATGGAGCAGATGGGATCAAAAGGCACTATTCAGTATCATTTGGTGTAATTAATTTTAGGTCCACACCCAGTGAAAGGGAATGACAACAAATGACACAGAATCTTCGTTTGCATGCATCTGGGACACTGTCTACTTCTGTGTTGTTCCTCTTCTCTCTTGGAGCTCTTTAGCCAACTGCTTGCTCTGTTTGATGCTATTCAGACCTTAGAATTGCTCGTTTGGTCTCAATCCACGGAGGGTTTGGATGCGCCAATGCTGTGATGTTGTGAGTGTTAATTGGCTCTGTATATTTAGGTGTGGAGCTTGGTTAGTGACATAGTAAAAGGAGGCAGAGTTGGTTAGCAGCTCCAGCGGTGCAGGCAAGCGCTACTTTATTTCCTCCCAGGCTTTTGTTGGAGACTGGTTCAGGGAACTAGTTCGAGGTGGAGGGGAAGGTCTGATCCTTTTCTTCCCCTCCCCCTTCTGGTCACCCTTCACCCCCCAACCTCTGACTCTCCTTCACATCTCAGGGAGGAATTATGGCCTCTACAGAGGCTTGGTTGCAGATGCCTGGAAAGTTTACACTGCAGAGAGTTGTTTTGTTTGGCATAGCTAATCAGGAGCCAGGCTGGAATTGCTCATAGCTGTCATTCAGGTTTTGTTTCAAAGTCCAAGGACCTGCTGGGAAAAAACAAAAAGCTAATGAAAGCTGACTGTATTTAGGCCTCAAATCTGTGGAATCTGCAATGATGTCCTGACAGTGTATTCTTATTCTTCCACATTCTTGCTGTTACTACGGTAACAGATTTTTAGAGGCTTTTCATCTTCATTGTCAAGTATTTGCTACACTTATTGTTGTTTTTCAGATTAGAGCAATTCAGATTACCTCCTTTTGAGATGAAGGAAAAAGAGAAAATAATGGAAATAAAATGTTTGAATCAATTACCCTGAATGCTAGTAAGATCAGTTTTTTTAATGGCTTAAATTTTCTTTGATTAATAATGCATATTAACATCTAGGGCACCGTCAGTGTCCCCGAGGTTAGAGTGCTGTGTATATAGAATTCCCAGTTCCGCAATGTGAAATCATAATCATATAGTCACTAAAGACAACGTCTTAAGGAAAAAAAAAAATCCAGGGAAATACCGTGTCTTTAAAACCTTTCTTCTTAAATGAAAAAATCAAATAATATGAAAAAGTAATATGCTTGGATTTTTTATCTATAAATAATAAAAGCAATTTGCAGGAGCAAATGAATTGTGATGAATGCATTTGCTGAAAATTGTTGTTCTTAGTATTTGTTTTACAGAGTATGTTGCTTTGGTTTATAGCAACAAATTTGTTTTCTTTCATCTGTTGATATATGAAAATTCTGGTGTTTTTTATAGTTCATTTGGGGTACATTGTTACCCAAGTCTTGGTAAGTAATAAAGAAAAGATAATTTTATGCAGCCTCGATATTCTGTGGGTTGCATTAAATGTGACATTTTCCAGGGATGTGATTCAATGTTACAACCTTACAAATCTGTTAGGATGCTGACTCATTGAAAGATAGCACAATTTTTTTTTTCCACAGACTTATCAAACATCTTCATCAAGTACCCTTTTCCCCTGGGGCAATGACTAGAATGTTGAAATGACCTAGTTTTGGCAGTGATCAGATCAGTCACTAATTTGGTCCCAGTGTAATAAAAGCCTGCATTTGTGGAGATAAGATCTGGTTTAATTTTCTTCTGAGAAATAAATAAGAGTATGCAGGTGGCTGAGTGAAAAAGAATCCACAAGGTGTGGAAGAGAATTGGCCAAAGTGTGTCAGGAGGCCCTTGTTTGAATTTCTATATCTTTGTTTATGCTAGTTTTATAGCCTGAAATTGCATCTTCTCTCCTCTGTTTCTATTTAAATCCTATGTGCCTCTAGACCCACCTCAGATCTTTCTCATTTACTAAGTCTTCTTCAACTAATTCTGGTTCCAGATACTAAGGGGCTCTATCCTCAGCTGGTCACAGTATCTAAAGGACTGTATCTGAAGGAGTTCAGATACAGTTTTGACTTTTTTTTTTTTTTTTTGAGAATCATTAGGGTGGGGAAATAGAAGGAATATAACGTAAGGGGAACAGATCATTTTAATGGGCAAGTTTAATCCAGAAAAGCTTTCAAAAGAGTCAGGACAGCTGTCTTCCCCAGCTGACATGTGCAGCTGGAACGAGATTGACTGTAATTACCTTTAGAGCAATGGTTTTCAAATTGTGCTCTGTTGAGCTGCAGGGATCTCTTGGGGAGCCTTGGCTGCAGGGGGTAGATGAGAAGAGGGGACTGGTGGCCATGCTGAGGGCCTCCTGCAGCTGCCAAGAGGAGAGTTCTATTTGTAACTGCTTTCTATATTGGATTTGGGCCTAACATTTCTTTTTAAAGACAGATTGCACTAGTTTGAAAATATGAAGATTTGGAATATCACTGCCATATCAACTAGTGAGAGTTTGATTTCAAATCAGGATAGAATGTCCTAGCAATAAGAGACCTAAAATTGAATGAAATGCTTTGTGAAATATGAGTTCCACATCGACTCAGAAGTTAACAGCCCTGACAAGGTTGTTGGAAGATTTCTGCTTGGGGGAGGATTGGGTTGGATGCTCATTAGATTTCCTATAGTTCTGAGATGATATATTGGTCTCTACTTGTTGTTATCAGGTAACTTGGTACTTCAGAGTTCTCCACCGAGTCTTGTAGAAAACTCTACCTTCTCATTAAACCATGAGGTTCTAAAAAGAAACAGTGTTCCCTGCCTTTGAATTCTTCAGATCCCAACACAGATGTGGGGGTCCAGGAAGGACCTGTTGGTGCAAGAAAGGACCACAATAATCACTAGTTGGACTGCCTTATGACTTCGGCCAATCACAAAGGGCGATAAGGGAAGTATTTGCAGGAATTGTTTTCTGCTCTTGCCTTCAGCCCTTCAGGAGTAGTAGAAATAACAAAGGAGATTTGAGATAAGGCCTCCCTCCTTTTGCCAGGAGGCCAGAATACCACAGGTCTGTAGAAGTGGCCACGGCTCCCCAGCCGAGTAGATAAAAACATGGAAATCGTGACTCTCCACACAACACGAGAAGCTCAAGTACAACAGAAAGGGGAAGACCTCCTGGTATTTTGAGGCTAGATGTGGTAACACGTAGCAGCAGAGTGGCGTCAGCAGCCTGGGCTTCAGAGGGTTTTTTGCACCATGATTCAGTAGTTCCAATTCTATTTAGAACTGCAACTAAAGGTATGAGTTACAGGAAAGTTTCCCAGATGCAAGATTGGAATCTAATAATTACGGTAGAATTGATAGGGGCAGCCAGGTGCTTGATGAACACAGTGTAATCTGAAGCAGACCTTTTGCTCCTAGGAGGCCTTTCATACAGCTTCTCTTTGTAGTAGGTCGGAAAAGTAGGTTGGAAAGGGTGAAATGTTTCCCCCACCTCCTGTCACATTGCCTTATGCATAGCACACAGTCAAGAAGGGCTTGTGGGATGAATTGAGTTTTATTAACAGGACTTGGAGAGTCAGTTACAAATTACAGTGTCCTGGAGCTGGTGATCATATTCATTATTTGCTTGAAGCTCCTAGTTCTGTAAACTAGGTGAGTTTAGTTCTATTACGGGAATATCTTTATCCTATTGTTCAACTGAGGAGCCTGGTCACATCTGAACACCCGTTAGGTTTATGACGATTCCGTACTACAAGTTGTTTGGTGTTGATAAATGACAAGAGGACCAGCACAGAAGTAGCCTTGTCGTGATCCCTTTCATTAGGTGATCAGTTTATCAGTTCTAACTGTGTGTACCATGATGCCCACATCCTGGTAATGCCTGGATACTTCTTAAGGTGAAGATGTCATAAACATAAAGCTAGATCGAAAAAGACTCTCAAAAGTTGTCAAATACTTGTGTTGTTTTACTGATGAAGGAGAAATTTGGGCCCAGGATGAGCACATGGTTTGATTCATAATATTATATGCATGCCTATTCTTAATACTGAAGGATGACTCCTATTCATTCTATAAATTTTTGATAAGGGTGTTTTGTCATTTGGGGATTATATATAATTCTGAAAAATGTTCCTATATCCTTAAAGCTAGCTACTGACTATGCCTTTGGACCTTATGTAATGAGACATCACTCAGGTGTCAAGAATATCACAAAGCTGTTCATGTAGCATGGGCAAGAGTATTCCAGTGCTTTAGGTAAAGTGTCTTATGCCAGGAAGAAAAAAAAATAAAATATAAGGCCTACGAAGAAAATTTGAATGCAGTTAAGAAAATGGACTTACAAAGTATGGACTGATAAGGAAAAAAGAATTAAGTATGTTAAAGTTTATTGGGATACATTTTAGCTCATTTAAAATAATGTATTATTCTTTTTTTTTTTTTTTGGAGATGTGGGGATCAAACCCAACACTTTATACTTGCTAGGTAAGCTCTCTATGAGTAAGTTACACCCCAGCTTGAATACGTACTTTTAACAGCTTTAATAAACCTTTGCCTTATATGCATACTTACATGATTGTTAGCGATAGTTCATTAAAATGTTAATCAGCATATTTATATTTTGCTGTGCAACTCTAGAGACCAGAAATAGGACCAAGATCAAAGTGTCACAGAAGATTTAAAACTAGAACAAGAAAGAATTAAAACAATTTTACTTTATTATTAAATATACCAAAGAGTCTAAAAATAAATATTAGGCCTTCTTCTGGCCTTGACATCCAGCCACCCAAGACTCCTTACCAAGAATGATTCCAGCTCCTGGGGCACCTTCCTCAGCGTTCTGTGCCCGTGTGTGCATATGAGGAAACAGACAGAAATCGGTTAGTACTTTGCATTTTCGCTTAGCTGTATTTTGGATATGTGTGACAATCCTTCAATTTCCCGTGCTTTCCAGCAGTGCCAGGCTGTCTGTGATGTCGCAGAGCACGCTGGCGGGTGGGCTATGAGGACTGCCGAGGGATCCTTGGCCTGGGTGGCAGTCTGCAGGAGGCAGCGCCGAGGACTCCCCTTTCCAGTTCTGAGATGTTACGACGTGCCAGCGCTGTGGGAACAGAAAGGACGGATAGCAGACTTGAAATGTAGTCAGAGAGCCGAGATACATGCCCACCTGTGTGCCCTCAGAATAAATATGCAGAATTGCCTAAGGCAAGGGAATGCTGTCATAGAGTTGTTCAGTGCGTCCCCTAGGCCACGGTAGATAGGATGGCTTAGAGAACACGTCAGAGAAAACGTGCTTAGGAGGCGGGGTGTGGGTGAGACCGAAGAGGTTAGGAGAGCAGTTCGTCTTTGTGTAACATTGAAAGGGAACGGATGGATGCAAGGAATGAAGGAATAGGAGAGCACTGGGTGAAGCAGCATGGCCGCTGCGGAATGAGCGGGACGCTGAAACCGCAAGATGGGGCAGGAACCCCGGGCTCGGCCCGCCCACCTTTAGTGAGTCGCCCGCATCGCCTCAAGTCTGAGTCTCCACCCGCCCAGCCGGGAGGTTTTGTGGTCTGATAAGTGGGTTTCGTGAGAATTTGCTTGGTTTTGAGCACGCTCCCCGTGACCCGCAGGCCGTGACAGCCTCGTGAACAGCCGGGGCCTCGTTGCCACGGCCTCGCTCCGGTTCCCTCCTCTGGCCCCGTGCGCGTGGGCGGTACAGTACTTCCTCATCTGCGGGAACCTGCGCTTCTGCCCGGCCGGCCGTCGCGTTCTCGGGGCATGGAGCCTGGGAGTGGACAGTCAAGGCTTGCTGGCGGGTCCCAGCTTTGATCACCTGGCAGATCTGCTGGCCGCAGCCGGCTCAGTAAGTCTCCCTGGCCTTACGCCGTCTCGCCGAATCTTCTTTTTACCACGTGGAGGATACTAGAGCTCATTATCTTCTGAAGATTGAGCCGCGTCATCCCTGCGCCTCTGTGCCTGTAGAAAAGATGATTTAGCCGTTTTTACATCTAAAAATAGTAATTGTCAACCTCTGTAATATTTTAACGTGATATATTACGTTATATGATATAAATATGATATGATATGATATTGTAAAGTGAGGAATATTGTCCTGACGAACTGGCATGCATCCTCTTTGTTGATGAGACCGCTGGGCCCCCATCTTTATTTGGGCATAATATTTGTACATCATTGTGGAGAACATTATGGTAACTCAATATATATTGGGTACCCCTTTTACCCTTGTCGTCAAGTAAGTTAGAGTTGGATTTGACGCTGCATTTCATGTTTGCGGGTTAGGATTTGCGATTTCTAGCCCCGAACTTGAACTCTCTTACACTGTTCTCTTAAGGTGGTACGAGAAAAGGCTCAAATAAATTCAATTTATTGTAGCCATTAAACCATTCTCAAAGAGTCAAGATCGTGTCCCTTCAGCACATATGTGGAACAACTCCAAGGTCATTATAGGTACTGAAAATGTTCTTGAAATAAATGGAGTTTAACAAGGGCTTAGGAAAGTCGGGGAGACTATTTGAATGAGAAAACTAGAGATGTTGCCTTGAAAGGAGAGGCATTTATACTTGGCTGTGAGAATGAGTGGGATTTTGATACACAGAGACCACTTGGGGGTGGAATGGCATCATATGAACAGATATAGAGGCAGAAATGTGGGCCATACGTTTATAAGGTGAATAATCCATTTTGGAGAAGTATGGGGAAAGTGAATGGAGTGGTAGGAGGGAAGCCTTGCCCGCCAGGCTGTGAGGTTTATCATCTGTGGCTGTCCCTTTGTTATCTTGTCTGAGTGAGGCCCCACAACAAGCCCAGGGCACAAGAGTTCATGGGGACAGGAAAGGGCATGCACCCCACTCTTCAAGTGTCCTCTCTCATCCCGCCCTTGACTCTTAGTGGTTGGCTCTAATCCTTTACTTAAAACAACTTAGCTGTGATGTTATTTTAACCCTGCTTAAAACCGAAGCAGCCCAAAGCCGCCAGGCAACCTTGATTATTCTTTAGTTTACTCACCAGGAGGCCTGGTCAGAAAGCACATTTAGACACATACAGAGCAGAGACCCTCCTGGGCCATGGATTATCCCCCCAACCCCCTTGAAGCAGTGTGCTCAGATTTGGAAGTAATAAAAACAGAAGCTCACCGTTACTAAACATAATGTGCCAAGTCCTCTACCAGGTGCTGCATACGAATTGTGTCATTTCATCTTCATCACCATTCTTATAAGATATGACATAATTACCTTTGTTTTAATCATTTAGAAAAAAATCAAAGCATAGTACTGAGTAAATTCCCGTTAAGTGCAAGAGCTGAGATTTAAGTGACTTGAAAGCCTGAACTCTTAGTTACTATATTATTCCAGTTTAAAGAAGGAACTATGAGAAACTGTGAGGGATAAACACATTGTATTAAAGAGATGATGATAAGCTTTAATGCTCTTTGTTAAACTAATAGAACTTCGTATTTCAAATTTTATAAGCAGCATGGCCTTGTGCCCATTGAAGACTTTTTAAAAATCATTTCGTTATTTAACTAAAAGTAAACATCAAATGTTTTTAGATGGGACATTTGTTCTTTTCATGTATGTGACACCTCAGCCCACAAACTTAGGGCATCAGTGGATTTATAATATTAGTTTAGAATGAGTTTATTTTATTAGTTTGGAATGCAAACCCAGTATGTAGGTGTCTGTTTAAGGCAAGGAGTGAAATAATGGATGATCTTTGTTATTAGGATAGAAAAATAGTTCACAAAAAAATCCCTGCAGCTGACTCCCCAGCTAGAGCTGGGTGCCTGGTTGTCCATCACTGCAGGAGGCTGGAAAGATGGGGAGCAGAATTTTTGTGATGAGCTTAAACCAGTCAAAGTCTGTTCCCTGGTGTTGTGTGCATGGGCCCTCAAACAAAATTGAAGTCCTGTTATAAAAATAAGGGGAGGTGAGTAGTTAAAGGGGACTAAGGGCTAAGTACAGTGTTTCACACCTGTAATCCAGCAGATCGTGAGCTTGAGTCTAGACTGGACTACATAGAGAAATACTATCTCAGATAGATAGATAGGGAGATAGATGCTAGGTGACAGAGAGACACAGAAATAGATAGGTAGAAAGAATTAAGAGTGTTTGTCATTGTCATTTGCATGACCCTTGGAATTCTGATTGAATACCCCTGTCATTGAACAATTAGAATAAGCCAGCTACAGTTGCACATGGCCTCAAAATCCCAGTGACTTAGTTACATGCTCATATTGCAGAATCTGACGTGGTGAGATGTGCCTCCTTGGAGCCACTCAGGGCTTCATGTTCTTTCATCTTGTTCCACTGCCTTCACTCAGTTCTGGACTCCAGAATCTCTGTGGAAGAGAGAGTTTAGGGTAGACACACACTTCTTAACTGCCATGGCCATCACATTGGGCACATGCCGTCGTAAGACCTGGGAAATGCCTGCTCGGCTCTAGGGGGAGTGGATTTGGCAAGTATCTAGCTGGCCTCTGTCACATCACAGCTGAGTGAGACCTGGTTAGTGAAGACAGTCAGCCAGGTGGATAAAGATGTCATTTATAAACGTGAAAAGTGGCTCTTCCAATCAGTTATACATTAGTGATTATCTTGTGATATATTTAAAATATATTCTAACATTTCTCTTTATACAAAAGTAAAATGTGGGCACTATGGTCCCAAGAGCATCATATCCAAAGCTTTCCTTGATCTCTGAGACCCTGAGCAGCCCCTATATCTCCCTTCTCACAATGCTTCTCCTTAACTACAATAATGGTTGGCGAGGATCTTGCTTGGCTCACGGCTCTCAGAGAGCAAAGAGTATTTGCAACTCATCTTCCCGTCTCCAGGGCTTAATGCTGAGAAGCTAACTCATACCAATAAAACTGAATTCGTAAGTAAGTGGGTAAATGCGTAAATGAATGTACCCAAAGAATAAAACTCCAGATTAAAAGGAGAAAAGGCTACTTTTTACATTCAGAATTATTTTGATTTAAATAATTTTTATAAAAATTCTTTTCCTTGAGGGATCAGGGATGATTTGAGCTAGCATACAAGTGATTCACCTATGTAGTACTATTTATTAGCATCTAGTTGTATTCAAGTGATTAGAGGTGAAGATCTTGACTTTTTTTGTAAATAGAATAAACATGTAGTTTTGGCAGCCCTAAATGTCACATCTGAGGAGCAGGCATTAGTGAGATTTTAAAAATTGCATTAGTAGTATTTGTCACGCAGTTTTGATTTTTATTCACTCAACAAACACTGAATCCCACTCAAACAGCAGACACTAAAAAACACACTAGTCTGAGATTACATAACTTGATTTTTGTAATTGGAATGAGCGCTAGAAAGGGAAAGAGTAACTGGAAGTATGTAACTTATCTTGGAGATTTACAAGAGCTTGAGAAGGCACTGTCTGTGCTCAGATGAAAAGGAGGAGTGAGACGCAGCCAGGTGGAGGGCTGGAAAGAGCCCTTCAGAAAGTGCAGGCTACGAGGGGGTGTTCCTGTCCCACGGGAGGCCCGAGAAAGAAGCCATCAGGATATAGAGACTGGGGGAAGACGAGAGACAGGCAGACCTCATTGGCCTCCTGGGTCAGGTGAAGGCTTTGGACCTTTGCTTTTATCCATTAGGTCATGAGATTTGGAAATGAGAAAAAACAACGTGCTATTTTAGATTAGACCTGGTATGGGCCCATCGTCCCAGCACTGTGGGAAACTGAGGCAAAAGGATCACAAGTTTGAGCCCAAATTGGTCAGCTTAGCAACTTAGCAAGACTCTGCCTCAAGATCAAAACTAAAAATAGGCAGAGGCTGAGGATATAGTGTGAAGAGTATCACAAAAAAGTTTTTTTAAAGAATTTATGATTTGAGATAGTAATATGTGACAGGCATTTACTCTGACCATTTGACAATCATAAAACATTTTAGAATGAAATAGCTAAATACAACCTTGGTCCACATGAGCTACTAAAACAATACCATGCATGGGGAAGCTTCCAGAGAACAAACTGTTCCATTTCCCCACTACAAGGAATGTGAGGCATAACGTGAGGCAGCTGCTTCCTGGTCCGTGGACTGAGCCTTCGACCTGCATCCTCCCTCCTGGGTGGAAGGATTAGGGGAACTTCTGGGGTCTCTCCTGTAAGAGCCCTAATCCATTCATGAAGGCTCTATTGCATCTTCAATGTCTAGTATGCTGACTTTCTCAGTAAATAAATATGTGAAAGCGAGAAAGGATGAAACTTTCTTTGGATTCGAGCATTACCAACAGAGTTTAGGAGTACTGGTAGATTGTCATCTGGAATGAGTTGCGTCTGAGAAGTGGGCAGAAAGATGAATCATTCTCCTGACTCTGGGGCCTGGCGGTGAGTTTTGGAAATGAGAAAAAAAAAAAAAAAAGAATGTACTATTTTAGGTTAGACCTGCTGGTACAGGCCTGTAGTCCCAGCACTGTGGGAAACTGAGGCAGAAGGATCTCAAGTTTGAGCTGTTGAAACTTACAAGGCCTGTTGAAATGGGTGGAGCTGGCACAGATGACTTTTTATTTGGTATTAAAGCCATTCAGGCTTATACATTGTAAGACATTCAGGCTGCAGCAGAGTCTTCCTCAAAATATGAAGCCTAATAGTAAGCATTGAAAATTTTACATTTAGCGCTTAGCACACTTAAGCCTTGTAGCTGGGTTTTTGGCGGGTGGTGGTCCTGAGAACACTCAGTGTTGAATGTTTTGAGTATAAAATGTTCTGGTAGCAAGTGTTCTTAAGATGTTTCAGGCAGAATGCGAATCCTTCAGCAGTCCACAACACCAACTATAAAAATAAGCATCAAAGAAAACACCAGTGACATTGTAGCATAAGATTTTTTTGACAGTCATACAAATTAAGATTTTTTTCAAAGTCCATATTTAAATTCATAAACTAACAATCAGAAACCACAAGGAAATGATAGGGATGCTAAACTCAGTCCACAAACCAGTTGATTATTTTTAAAGTTCAGACAGGCCTAGTACCAATACTAAGGTTTTACATAAATGAACAAGTTCAAAACTTTTGAGAATTTGAATTTTTAAAATGTTAGAGTAGTCTAGTAGGTGAGAATAGTGATTGTTCTATACAACAGAACACCTCTTACAAAGTACTAGAATCTAAGCCAATTCCATGGTTCTTTAATTTTCCTGACAAATATTTTAGTATAAAAATAATCAGTGAATTTTTAAATCTTCCAAAGGGTAAAAAAATTTAAGACATTACCAAATCCAATACTTACAATAAATAAATTTTAAAATGCAGTTTGCTTCATCATGTCAAACCTATTCCCTATTTGAAGGAATATAACATTTTGGGAAGTTGGGGAAATAGAGAAAAACAGCATCTATAATCCTACAAGCTTAAAAAAAAAAACAGCTGGCTGTGGTGGCTCAGGCCTTTTATTCCAGTATTTGGGAGGGATGCTGAGACAGGAAGATTGTTGTGAGTCCAAGGCCAGCCTGGGTTCCATAGTGAGTTCAGGACTAGCCTGGGCTACAGAGCAGGACCCTGCCTTAAAAAAAAAAAAAATCAAACTTCACATAGCTTTTTGAAGAAATGTATTTTTTCATAATATATATTGTATATATAATTTTATATTCTTATTTAAAATTTTTCTCATGGACCTTTTCTTTGAAATTACTAAACTGTGTTTGCCAAATAATTATGATTATAATTAGCAGCCTAATTCCATCTAATGATATAATTTATTTAACCATTGAATAATTTAAATGAGGTCCCTTTTTTTCCTTGATGTTTATGGGTCCTTCCCCACCATGTTTCATACTTTATTCCAAAAATTAATTGGCTGAAAGTTACACTTTTAGATACATAATGCTTTAACGGTTCCCAGAGAATCCCCTCCACCTACAGTCCCTCTTGGAATACAAGAGCGCCGATTTCACTGCTAACTTAGCAGGCTTTGTAACAGAGCAGTGAATTGGCCTTTTGCCTAACTTTCTTTCATTTAATAAACTATTATAAGAACAAGTTTAGATTTACAGAAAAATATACAGAGATTTACATGTATCCATGTATATAAATACATACATATATATTATTCTGTAGTCTCACCCTGCTCCATTCCACCTATTATTAACATCTTGCATTAGAGTAATATATTAGTCTTTTTCATTTTATTTATTTATTTTTTTGAGACAGAGTCGCGCCCTGTAGCCCAGGCTGGCCTGAACTCACTATGGAGCCCAAGCTAGGCTTAGACTCAGCATCCTCCTGCCTCAGCTTCCCGAGTGCTGGGATTACAGGCGTGTGCCACCACTCCCAGCTCGTGGTACTGGGGAATCAAACCCAAGGCCTTATGCTTGCTAGGCAAGTGCTTTAACCACTGTGCCATTCCTCTGGCCCCTACTATAGTGTACTTCTTACAATTGATGAATGAATATTGATACATTATTATTAACCAAAACTCATCATTTATATTAGGATTTACTCTTTGTGTTGTACATTCTGCGGAATTTAATAAATAAATGTATGAATTCTATCATGACCAAATCATGCAGAATATTTTTCCTGTGCTCCACTGATTCATTTCTCTTTCTCTCCCTCCATTCGTGGACAACCCTAGATGTCTTGTGTTGTCTCCCTGGTTTTGACTTCTTCATAGTGTCATATATATTATGTACTACATGATGACATCTGGTCAATGACAGATAACATATGTAGCTGTGGTTCCAAAGGACTGTACTGTGTGGTACCATAACTGTGTGAGTATGTAGAAATACACTCTGTGGTGTTCACACAGTGATGAAGTTGCCTGATGACTCATCTCTCAGAATATGTTCTTGTCATTAACTGACACATGACTATAATTAAAGTCATACAGTGGGTAGGCCTTTCAGACTGGCTTTTTTATTTAGCAGTATGCATTTAAGGTTCTACCATGTCTTTTTGTGGCTTGAAGGATCTTTTTAATCTCTCAGTAATATTCCATTGTATGGATATACCACAATTTATCCATTCACCTGTTGAAGGACTTCTTGGTTGCTTCTAGTCTCAGCAATTGTGAGTAAATCTAGTATAAATATTTATGTATGAGTGTTCCCTTGTGTAGGCATATGATTTGTACTCATTTGGAAAATACTTTTATGTATGTGTTTCTATACATATATTATTTCCTCTTCTGTCTCTGAATATGTTAATAAAATAAGTGTTTGAACATGTTTTATTCCATACAGAGTCTCTATTTTCTCTGGATTGACTTCATTTGCATATAATGGTCTATATCATCTCTATCTAATTGTAGTGCTGCAATTAAGTTGATAAAAGCTCTGGTCCATGGTGAGGCTGGCCCCTGTGGGACATTCACTGAGAGCTGTCCAGTTGGTATGTGGAGTTTTTCTCCTTAGACTGGTTTTGATTCCTCAGAGCAAAAGCTCCTAAGATCCTACTTGGATGGTGTAAGACTAGTTACTCTCCTTCTGGGAGCTGAGTTGGAGAAGAGATCTATTAGGGGCGGGGGGAGGGGGGTGGGCTGGGACTCAGTATTTCAGGGTATACAGTGTTCACCTAAACCCCTTTTCATAGAATAGTGTCCTATTCTTCAACTATGCCTATTTGGCTTTCTGCAGAACAGTCAAGATGTAGTTTCTTGCCTGGAAATGGGAAAGGAATCTAGATATTTATCTGATTCTTAAAGAAGAATTTCAGTTCACGTACCTGTTTCTAACCTCACCTTTGTTAGAAACAGATCC
Organism: Ctenodactylus gundi; assembly: GCA_004027205.1. Classification (NCBI taxonomy): domain Eukaryota; kingdom Metazoa; phylum Chordata; class Mammalia; order Rodentia; family Ctenodactylidae; genus Ctenodactylus; species Ctenodactylus gundi. The sequence continues at coordinate 667,870 of PVKB01000432.1, forward strand.
CCTTATCTAGAACCTACCTTGGTGCTGCCTCTGGGGAGGAGGAGATGTGGTTTCCTGAGCAAACCTGGTTGTTTCCAAGCTTCCCCCACTGCTTGGTTGAGATTCAGCTTTCATGATAGATAGATAAATATTTTGATTCATTTTTACTTTTTTCTGCCCAAAATATAATTATGACTGGATATAGAAGGCAGATCCATGGCGTGTAGCGGGGACTGACTACAAGTGGGCCTGAAGGAACTTTTTGGAGGTGATGGAGATGACCTAAAACCAGATTGTGATGTTGATTTTATAACCCTACAGGTTTACAACAAGCACTGAAATGTATACCTACAATGTAGACCTACAGTGGATAACGAAATTATTTTTTAAATTATTTTAAAAATTTCCCACTATCTATCTAACAGATCAAATACATGTGTGCGTGTATCTCATAAATCTTTGTTCGCTTAAAAATTTAATGTGAAGGGCTTAAGGGCATTGCTCGGTGGTTAAAGTGATTGCCTTCAAGACTCTGGGTTTGATTCCCCAGCAAAATTAGCTGAACATGGTAGTGCATGCCTATAATTCCAGCACTCAGGAAGCTGAAGCAAGATCTGTCTGAGTCCATGCTCAGCCTAGGCTACATGGTGAGTTCAGGATCATTTTAATCATCACATATTTCCTCCAACTCTTTTCTCCTCACTTAATAAAAGATTACATGAAATTATTTCATAATATGTTTTTATTTTCCTCTTTTCATACTTATTCATGTGCTTACGTATTGACAAGGAATTATAATTGTTGTATGCAACTGAGCATTGTGATTATAAAACAGCATCTTAAAACCATTTCCCATATGCTGTGTAATTATTTAACTGTTACATAAAACTCCATAAAGTATGTATGTCATACATTATCCGTTTCGTTACTATGAAATATAAGGACCCAGAATACATTCTTGGAAAGCATCTACTGGTCTTAAACATAACTATAAGTAACTTCAGAACAAAACAAACTGGCTTTTTATATAATTTTCCATTAATGTATGTCAGAAAATTTTATGTATGAGGTGTGACTGAAATATATAGTGGATATTTAAATTTTTAAAGTTTTATAAAAGTAAAAGAAATACTGTCATCATTAATCACCCTCAAAATATGCCTTCTTGCTTTGAATACCCCCATCCTATCCTTCTTTCCCGTGCCTAAGTCAGCCTGGGAAGTCCTCTTTTGTGAATAACTTCATAAAGTGTAAAAAAAGAAAAAGAAAAAAAAAAAAAAAACACTGCTGCCGAGTGCCATTTAACAGGAAGGCAAGCTGCTAAAAACACTACAGCATGTCGTTCTCTGGATTTGGTGTGGTGAGACTTCTGGCTCTTCCCCAAGGTCAAAATGACCATGAAAGGTCAACATGTAGAATTGATCTCGGACATCAAGTCAGGCATGGAAGTGCAACTAAAGACGCTCGTGAAAGGGGCCTTCCTTCCAGAACTGCCCCAGAAAGCGGCAAGAACTCCGGGATAAGTGTGTCTGAAGCAAGGAAGAGGATACTGGGGGGGAATCAATGTGGTTTTTACGGTAAAAATATTTTTTTTAAAGTAGGCATTCAGTGTATTTTTTGATCGCCCTCATGTGGAAACTCTCATTGGCTTCTGAGTTGTTCTACATGGTGGCCTCTGATGTATACTGAACAGGCTTTTCTTTGTGGTGGTTTGAATAAAATTGGCCGGTAGTCCATCTGAAAAAGCAAGCGAAACACGTAGCTAAACTTTGCATTCTTTTGCTGAGAAGCAGCAGCATCCTCCTAGTGCTTTTTCCCCTCAACTTAAGTTTTCCTGAGGCTACGTCGGATGCGTAATGCTTATTTACCTTCAGTAATTGTCGTGGGGTAGCTCAGCACTGGTTTACACCTGTGCTTAAGTAGCTGTGTGTTGAGAAGCCATCTTTTAAACCCAAAACGGAAAGAAACTTGTAATTAACATGGATGGGTCACTGACTAAGCACCTGGGCCTTCTGAATCAGGCTTTAGAAGTTCTCAGCATCTAGGAAATACACCTTGCCCTTTAAATGAGCCAGGCATTCAGGTCACCGGAGTCAGAGAGTCTTAGGGTTTTGTTCTCTGAAATGAGCAGCCACGGGAAGTTTTATTAGCTGCCTGTAGGATTAGAAAGAACACTGTGCTCAGTGGCCAAGTTAGCTGGGAAGAGCTCAGGGAGCCCAGGGTCAAGTCAGCCCCACAGGCACGATGTGTGCTTTCCTCTGTGCTGTCGTGAGGGCATGACGACTGGAGCCCTGTCACCAACATTTTAAAAGATAATTTATGAGGGTTGTGTGGATTTTAAAGCTGGCTTCTTTCTTGGCAAACGCTGTCCTTTCCCTCCCTTTCCAGTCCCTGGGCAGCAAGGAAATCCAGTGTCAGGGTCAGGAAGTACTGTGTTTTTCCACCTTTGTTTGGGCAATGCCTGTCGGACTTGCACAGACCCCTACTTCACGCCAGCTTATCCAGAATCCTGGTTTTCTTTTCATTTCTTTGTTCTCCCTTACCCTCCCACCCCCCCGCAAAAAACGGAAAACCCGGCTTCATGGAGATATAATTCATATGCCAAAAGCTTACCTCTTTACTACTTTTAAGAGTTGTGCCAGCGTCACCACAGTCAATTATAGAATACTTGTATCACTTAAAAATAAGGAAGAAAAGAAAAAGAGAAACCACTCCTAATCGCGGCAACTCTTATTTCTCCCAAAGCCCCCCAGTCTTAGGCAATCATTAATCTAATTCCGAACTCTACAGGCAGGCCTGTTCTTGACGTTTCATATACATGAAATCAAACAGCGTGTGGGCTTTTGTGACTGGCTCCTTTCACCAAGCGTAGTGTTGTTAAGGGTCATTCGTGATGTTATGTGTTTTTAGTACTTTGTTTCCTTTTATTGTCTAGTACTACCTCATTGGCTGTATCACCACATGCTGTTGTTTATTCCTTGGTTAGTTGATAGATTTGAGTCATTTCTCCTTTTTTGGTTCTTAAAAGTAAGAGTGCTGCTGCAAACTTTTATGAGCGAGTTGTTGTGTGAATGCACGTTTTCTTTTCTCTTGGGTCTCTACCTACCGTGGACTTGCTGGGTCACACTGTAACTCTGTTTAACATGTGAAGGAAGCAGGAAACTATTTCGCAAAGTGAGTTATCTTACATTCCCATCAATAATGTGTGAGGGCTGCATTTCCTCATATTCCTGATAATGTTTGCTGCTGTCTGTCTTTTATTTTAGCCATCCTAGTGGGTCTGGAGTATAATTGTGTATCACTATGATTTTGATTTGCATTTTTAATGGCTAATAATATTAAGAACATTTTAATGTGCTTAGTATGTTTTTTCATGTGCTTAGTATATTTTGGGGGGAAAGATCTGTGTAAATCTTTTGCCTGGTTTTTGTTTGTTGTCTTTTTATAATTGAGTTTTAAAAATTATTTCCATATCCTAGAAACAAAACCTTCGGCAGATACATGATTTATAAACCTTTTTCCCATTGTGTGTGTTGTCTGTTAGTTTACTTTGTGGCACAAAAGTGTTTAATTTTGATAGTACCCAGGTTATATTGTTTTGTGGTCCTATCTAAGAAATCATTGGCTATTCCAAGATCACAAGATCACTTTTCTAAAAGTCTTATAGTTTCACTTCTTACATTCAGGTCTATGAACCATTTGAGTTAATCTCTACATATAGCAAAGACAGGTATCTAAGTCATTCCTTACATCTGGATATCTGGTTGATTAGCACCGTTTGTTAAGAAGATTTTTCTTTTCCAGTTGTATTATCTTGGCATCCTTATCAGAAACCAATTGACCACAAAGATAAGAGGTTTTTTTCCCAACTCTCAATTACATTCCGTTGATCTCTATGTCTGTTTTTATGCCAGTAGCACCAAGTCTTGATTGCTGTGGCTTTGGGTTAAATTTTGTTATTTTTTTTTATTTTTATTTTTTTCAGTAATAGGGCTTAGACCAAGGGTCTTGACCATTCTAGGCAAGTGTTCTACCACCAAGCTTTATCCCCAGCCCCAACTTTTTCTTTTTTTGAATTTCTAAAATGAACAAAGTATCAGGTTCGTAGATCCAAAAAGACCTATTGCATGTAGTTACTTTGGGTACCACAATGGCACCTTATGATTTTGCCTTCAGTGTTCTTCTCCCACATGTCAGTTACCACTGGACTTGGTCCTGAAGGAAAGGAGGAAACACATTAATGTTAGAGGTTAAGTGTGGTTTTTCTGTGTCCTAGTTTTCTTATGTATGAGCCCATCTCATAAGGACATTGTGAAGATCAGATGAGAGAGAGAATCTATATGAAGTATTCAGTAAGTATTATGCATAGCAATGACAGTTGCACTTCTAGGAATATTTGCCATCTTGGCTGATTGTCCGAGTCCTGCCTGCATTGACCTACTCTCCTCCTACTCTCTCAGATATGACTCATACTGCATGAAGACCTGTATCTATCTAATTCTTCAAAGCCTGTGTTCTTGCCAGGTGTGGAAATGCATGCCTATAATCTCAGCCTTCTGGGAGGTTGAGGCAGGAGGATCTCAAATTTGAGCCCAGCCTGGGCAATTCAGTGATGTTAACAAGACCTTGTTTTAAAATAAACAATGACCAGGAATGTACCTTAGTTTGGAAGCCTATATTCAAGCAATAGTTTCCTTTAAAGAAATCTTTAATCAGAAAAGCATAATTTCTAAAGTTACAGAGGAATAGAGAGTGAAAAAACAACCTTTGGGATATATATATATATATATATATATATAATTTTTTAATACTTTTGAGACTTGAGACAAGGTCTCACTCTGTAGTCCAGGCTGGCCTTGGACTCACACAATCCTCCTGCCTCATCCTCCCAATTCTGGTATTACAGGAGTATACCACCACACTCAGCTTACATGGTGCTGAGGAATCACACTCAGTCTTTCACTTGCTAGGTAAATGCTTCAACCACTGTGCTATTCCTTCAGCCTTTGTTTTTTGATCTTGCAGTTTCTCTTGACTGGATGCTCATGCTTACCTCCAGCTAGCAGAGAAAAAGGCTATGGGAGCTGCCAAATTAAAGCACCAGATAGAGAGGCTTATGAATTTCTTAACTGTGGCTCGCATGTCTATCTACCTGTTCTCTGGCCTAAAGAAAGTCCAGCTGTCTCCCTGAACATCTGGGAATTCCTAGGTGACACATGTTCTGTTCTGACTTGCTACATCTAACTTTTGAATGTGGTTCTGGGCTTATGCAACTTCTGCTCAACCTGGAAAAGCTGATGTTAATAGTTTTAAAAGAACTTTGTCCATACTAGAAATGCAAACTAAAATTTCTTTGGCTGTCCTAGTCTTTTTCCTATGTGGGAAATCTGATTACTTGTATTCACCTTTGGAGTTAATGACAAAATATAATATAATCCAGTGGTGAGGACATAGAATTCCTTAGAAGTGTGTAACTTTCACAAATGAAATAATGGTATAGAGAAGTTTGTTTATGGGCAGTAAACCAACCTGTGTAAGTAAGCAATCTCATTCACATTTTTTTCACTTTTTGTGTCATGCTACTAGACACTGATGTCTTAGCTGTTCTCTTAGCTTCCTTCAAAGGTACTATGTCCTGCAAAACCTACCCCAACTCTACTAAATAGGTAGGAAATGGCTTCAAACTTCTGTGTAAACCTCTATTATAAATCTCCTACAGCACCTATTTGTATAGTAGCCATTGTTATCTGTACTGTTTCATGAGTTTGTAGCTTCTGGAGTTCAAGTTCTGGGTATTGTTAATGGTGGTCCACCCTCTTCATGGAAATGTTTTGTACATAGTGTTTAAATAGAAATTAATTTAAAATTTTGAGAAGACACATGGTCATCTACTCACTTAAATAGGTGGCCAACTTTATGCTCCTGAGGGGTTGGCTCATCAGGAGCTTCCCGTAGGAGCTTACTGTTCCTGGCGCTGCTCAGAGCACTGGACCTGGCAGTGTGTCAGGGAGGCAATGTCAACCTCCTTTTCCAGACTGGGAGATAATGCTGATGAGTCTGCACTACTACGCCAACACCAAATCAACCAGGGCCTCGTCATAATGTCCTTGAGGCTCATGCCACAGGAGAGCACTTATTTAAATATTTTTCTTATTTTATGTATCTTTTTATTTATTAAAAATGCATGTTTGTAGCTGTGTAAATATGCAAATTCTGTTAAAAATGTATTTATCAATCACTTTTCTTAAATTTTTCTAATAAAGCATCCTGACTAGATAGTGAAGGCCACGTGGATCTTGACCCAGCTTCAGGGCTGTTGGTCCAAAGTCCCTTACGTGTTTTTCTTTTGCTACCTTTAGCCCAACTGTCTGAACTTTCTTCTTTCTCCTCCTCCTCCTCCTCATTTTCATCCTGTTCTTCCTCCTTTTTTGGGAGGGGGGCAGAACTGGGGTTTAAACTCCAGGCATCAAATATTAATGTTTCATCTATTAGGTAATTGCTTTACCACTGAGCTTTGATCTCAATAAGTTGCCGGAGCTGGGTGCAAATTCGCCATCAGCCTGCCTCCAAGTCCCCGAGTAGCTGAGAGTACACAATCATACACCACCAAACTGGTCTGACTAACGCATCATAATAAAGAGTGAATGAGGCTGGTGGTGTAGCCCACTTGCCTAACATGCTGACTTGTTCTACCCCCCAGAACCATCTGAATGAGTGAGTGAATGCATGAATGAATGAGTAAAGTGAATGGAAACTTGAGAAATTCGTGGGAAGGATCCTAAATGGACCTATCCTTTATCAAATTCCGTGTCATAAGTATTTTGTGTTATCATCTAGCAAAATTCAAATGAGCAAAATTGCACCTAACATATATTTAATTAGATGACGGTGTTTGCTCTTAGGGTAGAGTGAATTCTACAAACCTTAAAATTGTCTTCAATGTTCAGATGATCTAGAATGGACTAACTGAGGCCTAAGAATCAAAGGCAACAACTATTTGTTTATTTGTTATTTTTGGTGGCACTGTGGATGAACCAGGGCCTTCCCACTAAGCTGCATCCTAGTCATTTCTTTCTTTCTTTCTTTTTCTAATTTTGAGATAGGGTCACTTTAGATCACTAAATTTCTCAGCCTGGGATTGAATTTGCAGTACCATTGCATCAGCTTCCTAGAGTGCTAGGATTGCAGGCGTATGCCATCATGCCCAGCTCAAGAAGAGAACGTTTAATAGAACAAGGCAGCGTGATTATAGTACGTCTCAAATTGTCTGTAATAAAGACCAGGTATTGTCTTTTCAATTGCAATGGAAAAATAATTTTGTAAAATAGATAAATTAGGTTTAGACAAATGAAACTTAAAAAGACGTATAAAATACAACCCATAATTTTTTGGTCGTAGGTTCAGTGACATAAAATCACTTGATCACATTGGTGTTCTGTATTTTCCTGATCAGTGATTGTCCCTGGTACCTGGACCTCACTCTGAGTAGCACTGGGTTGGACTGTTGCTGTCATGATAAACTCACACAGGGGCTGGGGCTTGGATGTTTGTGTGAGTGTGGTGAGCACTCATGGGTAACCGGAAACGATGCCTGTGGTCTGAAGGGGGCCAATCCAAAAACTTAGCCAGTCGTTAGTCTGTAGGATGAGGAGAGCTAAGCAGGAAGGGGGACTGTATCTTAGAATGGAAATCACACCGTTGAAAGTCATTTTTATGATTCAGGTTGATTGTAGTGAGAAAAACAAAATACAATGAAACCTTCAAGAAGTTTCACCAGGCCCAGTGGTACAGGGCTGTAATTATAGCACTCTGAGAGGCTGAGGCAGGAAGACCTCAAGCTTGAGCCCAGCCTGGGCAGTGTAACAACTTAGTGAGACCCTGTCTCAACATAAAAGTTTGTTTGTTCATTTGTTTGTTTTTAAACGTGACTGGAGATGTAGCTTGTGGGAACATCCTGGGTTCAATCCTCAGTACTGAAGGAAAAAAATAAAAAAGGAAAAGAAAAAGTAAGTCTCCTTAAACACGAGTGTTCAGGCAAAAAATAATAAATACCTGGTCAAGGCTGAGGCTGTGAAGCAGTGCAGAAATATTTGCTGAGCCAATTAGGTGCTAAATAGAGTACCAAACATGTCACAAGCATGATTACCCTTCTATTTCAGATAAGGACATAGGCTCCAAGAAGTTATGTAACTTGTCCCAAAGTCACATGGATTTTAAAACACAAATTTATTAAGTTCTGAAATGTCTAAATAAAGTGATTTTGTCAAATCTTGCCTAGCACTTTGGACTGGATTTGAGAGTTATCATCACTATTTGATACCACATAGCCCATGTTCAGTTTTTCAAGTGCTTGTTGTCTAAACTTTTTTAGAGATTTGGCCTTAAATAGAAAAGAGCTGGCTGATTCTGAGGGGAATATCATGGTTGGAGCAATGTAACCACGTGTATCAGTCAGCCCTCCCATTGTTTAAAGGGGGAGAGGTTTAATTTGGCCACATTTATGGATATTTTATGGATATTTAATTTGTGATCAGCTGCTGCAAGGCAGAAACATGAAGGAGAGTGTGGTGGATGGAGTCAAGCTGAGTCTGGGGCTGGGAGGCAGGGTGGGGCAGCAGCCGTGAGGAGGGGACAGGTGCTGGTTAGAGCACTACAGTCCTGCCTCCCTGCCCCACCCTGACACACCTGGAAGTGTGCTCCACCGAACCCTGGCATGGCTCCACCTCAAGCAAGTGGACGCAATCTAACTTTATCACACCCTGTAAAGTGTTAATCCCAAAGGAGATGTTATCTCTAAGTCTGGGATGTTAACTTAGAGTGGATGCTGACGTTGTGTAAATCATATTCTGCCATCTTAACTCCAGTCATGGAGTTCTGTGATGTCTTTATTGCATATGATACTCTATTTATCTTGCCTTTTCAGTCCCCTTTCCAAAATGATCTGAGCCTCTAATACAGTAATTACATGAAACTTTCCTTGGTATGAGTCTTCTGTTGTATCTGTTTAAAAAGCAGAATACAATGTACTTTAATGGTAAGTGCTATTTTTCCTCCACACCAGAGCTTAGACTGAGAGCTTGTGCACATTGTTCTGAAGGACTGTGCACACCCTACCGCACGATTGCCACTGTAAATGTCAAATAATCACTCCTTCTGGAGAGGGCTTTCATTAAGGATATAGTGTTCATTGCCTTACCAATGTATATTTCATCATAAATGACCTACATTTTTGGAGTTCTTTTATATCACATTCATATTCAACTCTGTTACCTGTTTTTTATTGAAATTGTGTTTCACGTCTTAGTAAATGTGAATTTTAATTTGAAACACACACTTAATATTTTGTTCCTTGAGCATCCAAATATCTTGTGACTCTCCTGCATTTCACTAAACACTGTCCTCGACTGTAGAATTTCTGTGCCCAGCGTGAGAGTGGAGCTCTACCTTCTTTTTATATGGATAGAGTCGTTGGGCTGGGAATCAGGGAAGCATCTGCAACTGGTTTTGACTGCCTTGTGATAAAAAGGGAAGGCCTTTAACATCAGCTTAAACCTTGGGTGTGAAGAAGTTGGGGGGTAGGGTGGGGGAGGGACAAAAAGAGAGTGGGAAAGCCCCTGTCACCTGGACAAGATACCTATGTGCACAAAATGCTCAACTCTATTGTAAACCTTAAATTTCAATAAAATGGGAAAAAGTCATTTAAATGTCCATAATATTATTGTCTCTTTTCTCACTTTCTTTGTTTTGGGGGCACCTGGGGCTCTGTCAACTGAACGCAATTCAGAAAGACTTTTTCCCCCAGATGAGTGAGAAGACTGTCCAGAAAAAAAAGTGCTGTGTGGTCTCTCTTGCATTTGGGGGATGTGGGGGTGTCGGGGTGGAGCTCTCCTGGACCCTCATTGCTTGCTGGAGTGCTTTTGTGCTGGTGGAGGATGTGGCCAGATTGCTGCTTTGGGCTCAAGGACGCTCCTCTGAGCTGATGTGTCAGCACAGGTAGTAGCAGATGAGCATGGTCTCAGCTTTGAGAAATACCAGAGGACTCGTTACTTTCTTTACAACAGTAAATAAAATTAGAAGACTGCATTTAAATTAATTGACTGTTATAATTTTCCAAGTTTCCTCTGAGTCTACATCCAAGAATTTTCTGAGACCTGAGCTAAACATGATCCTTTCAATTAAGCCTAAGAATTTTTGTGCAGATTCAGATTTTTAGGGGAATCTTGAGGCTGTGTGGGAAGTTATGATGCGGAAGATAGGTGGAAAGTGAAACCATGGCCCAGACTGTGAGGCCTCTGTTTTTTCTTTTCCTTTGCCGCTCACTGTCCCATGGCTGAGGACAGGGATGCTGTGCGTCACCTGGTTCTGGCAACTGGACATTCAAGGGATTGACCGAAAGGAAATCATTAGAAGCCGCCATGCTATTTTTTTTTTTCAACAAATATTCAGCAGAGAGCTGTGTGTTGTGGTGGATGCCCTAATCCCAGCTACTGTGGAAACTGAGACGGGACGATTTCAAGTTCCAGGCCAGCCGAGTCAACCTAGTGAGACCCCATCTCAAAATAAAATTAACAAAGGGGGCCACGATGTAGTTTAGTGCTTCCTGGGTTCAGTTCTCTATAGCACAGGAAAAAAATATCATCAGAGAAGGGTGTTCAGTAAAACATGTTTTCTGGTCCTGTCCTTAATATTTGTACCTATTTGAATGAGTATATTTTATTAATAGTGGCTTAAATAACTATTTGGAGTAGGTTAATTCCAGTTTACTTTGCCTTCAGCCTTGCCCTGGAGTTAGCAGACAGGAAGGGGAAAAGCCATGTTTATTTGTATGGCAAACATATAGTCACCGTGATTATCTGAATTGTTTTCTGGGTTATCTAGGTGATTACATTAGAATCATATATTTCTACATGAGTGACACTTGATGGCGGTATCCTGTCACTATAGCAACGAGCTGCATTCCTGGTTCCTAGCTGCCTCTGACATATTGCAAGGGCATTGAAGTTTTTCTGTTGACAATGTGTGGTGTTTGTAGAAAATGAAAAAATAAAATAAAATAAAACAAGCTCAGTGAGAGCTTGTTGTTCCCAGAACCAACACCTCTCTGACTCCAGTGACTGAAACAGATGGGGCCTTCGGTTTACTAGTGACTTGCTACATCCCTGTCTTTGTGATTTGCTGACAAATGTTGCACCATAACCTGGCTTCTGGGAAGCTGAACAGGTGGACAGTGCTTTGGCCTTGGCATGTTTCTATAGAAAACGCAATAGCAGGAGCACCTGGTGTCCTCTCCTACTCCTTCATTCAACTCCCAAACAGATGACCATGATTACCATCCAGATGTGGCCAAAAAGGGGCAGTGGGGCCTTCATGAGTACTAACGGGAGGGTCGTATCCCTTTCAGGAATCTCATAAGTGCTTTAGCCTTTGTTTTTCAAGCAGGCTAGCTTATGGCTTATATAAAGCAGATGAATCATAGTTTGATACTTAAGTCTCCATTTTGATATCATGATGCCCTACTATCAATGTTACTTTTAAAAATACAGCTTATACAAATGCTTATCTCATCCTTACTACTGAGCGGATGGCACCATTTCTCTTTATTAAATCTTAGTTTAGATTTTCCTCCTATTCCCCCCAAAAGTTCAATTGAGACACTTTATGGTGAACTTTACTGTAGACTGAAGGTACTTAATAGTTGGCCAACCTATATAGCCAAGCTTTTTTCCTACACATAATTCTCTACATTTGTTCTACTGGTGTCATCAACTAAAACTGATTTCCAAGCCGAGTTCTATAAGTTCTATGTTCACTCTTTAGCCAAGTCTCTCACACCCGCCCCCCCCCCACACACACACACACATGCACACACTGGTCCTGCTCCATCTCTTACCACCCTCTTCAGGCTATACAGTAGCTCCACACAGGACTTGCTCCATTGTTCCTGAAGCCCACATGTTCTCACTTTTGGTGACAGCATACACCCCGACTTCATATACATGGTTCCCGGAGCTTGCCCAGGGTACTGTCCCTTCTCCTGCTCTGCACAGGTGCACTTGTCTGATGAGCATCTGGCCCATTTCAGCTCCAGAGTTCTCCTTGGTGATGCCTTCCCTGACTACTGCTTATCCTGGTGTTAGACTCATCTAGAAACATGTATATGTGAAACTAATACACAGCACTACTTGAGACAGTCTTGCCGCGTTGCTCAGACTGGCCTCAAACCCCTGGGCTCAGGTGATCCACCTGCCTCAGCCTCCAAAACAGCTGGAACTATAGACATGTCCCAATTACTATGCCTTGTTATTCTTTTTTTTTTATCCCTTTATCCTGCTAAAGAAGTAGAAGGAGAGAAACACACATTATCCAAATAATCCCTTTCAAAACACTCCTGGCCTTGCATGTGTTAGTACTTACCCCATTGTCTTTGCTGCTTTCTGAAGCAGCTCTGGAAGTCCTCCTTTGTGAGGGGCTTTACAAGGTGCAATTAAAAAAAATAAAAGTATGGTGACTGCTCCTGGCAGCGGCCACCCAGCAGGAAGACAGGCTTGTGGAAGCATTATTGCATGTCCTCACCCACCTTATTCAGTAGATCCAGCACTGTGACTTCTGGCTCATCTCCAAAGTCAAAATGAAGGGTGAACATTTTGAATTGATTTGGGTATACTGAGGCATCCACAGCAGCACAGCTAAAGACACAAAAGAGTTGAATTCAGGGGTATTAATTACAATGTGTCTTTTCACTGTAATAATTTGTTTAAAAATGTAATCATATGTCATATTTTTCAATTATACCTCATAGATGATTCCCTAAGGTCACCTTAAAAAGTTGAATTCATATCCCAGCACTTGGGAGGCTGAGGCAGGAGGATTGCCATGAGTCCATGGCCAACCTAGGCTGCATAATGAGTTCAGGACCAGCCTGGACTACAGAGCGAGACCTTGTCTTAAAAAAAAAAAAAGTCGAATTTGTGCATCCTACTGGGGACTAAACATTAGTGAAACAGTAATGGATTGTGGATTGTTTTTGAGACAGGATCTTGCTCTGTACCCAGGCTAGTCCTGAACTCACTACGTAGGCCAGCCTGGGCTCAAATTCATGGCAGTCCTGCCTCAGCCTCCCAAGGAGTGCGGAGGTTATAAACTTGTACCACCACACCTGGTGCTAGGGAATTGAGCCCATGTGCTCCAACTTTCTTGGCAAGCACATTAAGCACTGAACTATTCCCTCAGCCATACTGTGGAATTTCTGAGACCTCTCAAATCTCCACCACACCCCAAGTGTGTGGGTATCCCTGTGTAATGACCCCCAAAAACTGGAGTGTTAGAAACAACAAAACACATGCTTTTAGGTACAGTTTGTTGTGGATATTTATGTAATAGGCGTTGTAGAGGACGTTGTATGAATGTGGCTGTTATTCTCAGTCTTTTTGTGAAGAACTGACAGTGGCCATCGCTGAGCTCCTAGCAAGCGTTTCTGAATCTCTAGTGGAATCTTTTCTTTATGTTTCACATAGTTTTCTGTGTGTGGACACCTGCCCCTTCTTGAAAGCCTTAGTTACAAATCATAGAATAACATAGAAGTCCTCTTTTTTTTTTCTAACTGAGCATGTCCTGGAGGCCATTTCCTACTGCTAAATTTCTGTTGTGCTTGCACAGTGCCCCACGTCCATCTCATTGGTCAGAACAGCTGCCATTTTGTTCTTCCTTCTCATTGGTTCCTCAGGAATATTTTTCTTTCCTTGTAAGATCGATGCACGTCATGCACTGTGGCAAGGCGAGAGATGTCTGAGCCCTGTCTGAGGGTAGTGTCACCCTTAGGTGTGATTCTACTGGAAAGGACTCTTCGTGGCACAGAACCACAGAACAGTGGCACAGTTCACCTGACCCTGTGCCTTCAAGTCCTGAGGACTCTTCTATAACTCTTCCATACCTAGCACCATCTTTGGAGACTGACTTTCAGTAAAGTGGCAACAAGTGGACCAAACAAGCTATGTTTGTACACCACTTTTAACTATAGAACGGCATTCAAAGAGTTACATTTCCCTGGGCAGTTTTATGATAAAGTTGCAAAAACAAAAACAAAAACTGATGAGCTTTTGACAAAAAAGGTGAAAGCAAGAGAATGAGGTGATAATCAGCCCAGGCTAAGCATAAATAAAGACAAGAGAAGGATTACTCAAGGAGAATGTTTAGGTACAACTGGGTTCAATAAGCAACCCTTTCCAAAATCAGCTAGTGAGCTACTTTTAAGAAGTCATTCTTCAATGACTATCCAGTGCTTTCTAAAAAGGATCATTCTGGCTCTGTTACTTGCACAGAAAATATCACTATCCAAGGCAGAAATGTAGTTCTTTTAAAAAATTGAGAGCTATTTCACATACCATAAAAGTCACCCTTCTACTATAGTTGAGTGGTTTTTAGGGTGTCCACAGCTTATGGAGCCATCATGACTAATTTCAGGACATTTTCATCATCTCAATAAGGCACCTTGTACCATTCACCAGTCACTCTCCATTCCCCCCTCTCCCGGGTCCTTGGCAACCTTTAGTACCTTCTGTCTCTATGGATTTGTCTGTTCTGGACTTTTTATATAAATGGAATTATGTCATTCGTAACCTTTTGGGTCTGACCTCTTTCACTCAGCATAGTGCTTTCAAGGTTCGTCCATGTAGGAACATGGATCAGGACTTTATTCCTTTTTAAGCCTGAATTAAGAGGCATTACTCTTGATCAGAAACGAGATAAGCAAAAGACATTGTTAATTTCTGCTATGGGAAATTTTATGGGGTAAAATAAGTGTGGTTACAGATTAGGTGCTGAAGTTTGGTCTTGAAGATCTCTGCAGTGTTCTAGTTCATCCGTAGGTTTACTGACTAGAAGAGGCAAGGGAAAGAGCACAGCGGGGAAACATGGGCCATCTTAGCCAGAGAAGGTTCTGTTTGGTTGACAGGATTTGGGCTGAGGCTACATAAATGACACTGAAGAAGGACTCGGGAGGAGAAGGAGGAAGACAGGACTGGGTGGCATCAGGAAGCAGGGACAGTTTAACAATCCCTGCAATCCTTGCTGAGGGTGGAGGAGAAAGAAGGAGGGGCTGGCAAAGTCACTGGCAAGAAAGCAGTGACCGCAAAGGAGTAGCCCTGAAGCCCTGGAGTGGCCTTGGGAGAAATGCTGTTGTCAGCTGGCTGCACTGCTGGCCTTGTCTGAGAGTGCTGAGGGTGACATGCCATGGATGAGAGGGATGTAAGCTGGTTCTGAGATGAAAGAGCACACTGGCTACTAACCTGATCCCTTAACATGAAGTCTTCTTAGGCAAAACCATAAACTATGAAGACAGACGATAAATTATGAAGATGGACAGTAGACCTTTCCTCCCTCTTAACTCCATAACTAAGCACCCCTTCCTCATAGCCTGGTGGATGATCAGCTCTGGGCTACGTAGTTTACATTTGTTTTCTCTTGTAGATTTAGACATTAAGGAACAATTAGTCCCCCTCATTCAGCCAAAAGAATATATGTAAACATGTCTGTACTTCTCAACACAGTCATTCATGTACGGATTCACTATGGTTAGTATTAGCATGAAGTCGTGACAGTAGCATGGCCCCTGCCCAGGGGTTTGGACCACTGTGGCTCACAAAGGGCTCTCATACGGCAGGTGGTGCTCCCCGCAGAGCTCACCTGCATGGCTCCTCAGCGCTCGACATGTGGCTCATGGAGCTGAGGTGTGCCATTTAAAAATTTTTTTTTAATTAACTTTAATAGCAACATTAGCGGTGGCTGTTACATCCATAGCTCATTCAGTTAAATGAGTACAGGAAGCATAGCTGTCCAGTTCAGGGTCTGATGGATCACTCCAAAACAGAATGCTCTAAACACTGACAGAAGACGCAGCTTCTGCTTATTCAGGTGACAGAGAAGACATCCCAGAAGAGGGGACAGCGTGAAAGAGAGATATAAAGACAATGTAGGCTGGAGGCTCGGCTTAGCAGGGGAGCACATGCTTAGTGTGCACGAGGCCCTAGGTTTGATTCCCAGTACCATATACACATGGTAATGATAATAATAATGGTAATTACAATAATAAGGAAGGGCTGGGGATGTGGCTACTAGGTACAGTGCTTGCTCAGCACGTGCAAGGCGCTGGGCTTAATGCCAAGCACTAATAATAGAGGTGAGAGGCAGGCGCAGAGAAGGCTCCTTCTAGCAAGAACCCTACTGAGGCACTAAGAACTCAGATACAAGTTCAGAAAGTTGTGTGGCATAAGAGGGTCAAAGTGTGTCTTATTGTAATATAACCACTATACTAAATAGCTCCTGTAGGAAAGGTTTATTTGAACAGATTAAAAATCAAATTAACATTTATTGTGTGGTACACAGTACTAGGAGAACTGCCAAACTTATGTAAAATGGATACAGAAATTGACATCTTGACCCAGGATGCAGAAAACAAATCTGAGGCTTGGAACATGCATGAAGGCTGGGGTATAGCTGGGTGGTACTGCACACAGGCCCTGGGTGCAGGGAGGGCTGGGATGTAGCTAGGCAGTAAGCAGGCTTTGGGTTCAACTCCTGCACCACTTTAAAAAAAAAAAAAAAGTAAAGGGTATTTGCCTGAGGATACACACCAAGTGGAGATAGTTTTAAATCCAGGCCTGTTTAGCTTAAGAGATCAATCTCTTCGTCAGTGCATTCCCAGATTTAAGCTTTTCTTAGCTTAGACTGGTGATGAATTTCTTCGAAATACGTCTTCCATCATTTGTATCTGGCCATGACAAGTCTTCTGCTAGTTGTTTTTGGTTGTTGTTTTGCCTTGTTTCGTCTTATCTCTGATTTTATACTGAAAATATTTTCTGGCTAAGAGACAGTTATTATAAAATAACCTAGGATGTTACTAAAGTATTTCACAAGCTTAGGATTTAGAACTAGCTCTGCTAACAATCTCCCTTCCTTTTCTGCATATTTATGGCAGTTGGTGCCTTTTATATCCTAAAATGAAGCAGTTAGGGAATTAGTTAAATTGGAGGACCTTGTGCATTCATTCCCGGATTTAAATGGGCTCCCGTGGCCCTGGCGCTGGAGAGTTCTTGTTCCTGTGTGGTGAGGAATGGCTTGTTACTTGAGCCCACCACATCTTAACCGAAAGGTCATGACCCTGGGCTCTGGCTTTTTTCTTTTTTTTTACCCTTCCTTACATCTTGGTGGCTGGATAGAGGCTTGGCTTTTCTTAATGAAGAGAAACTGGATGTTAGCACCTGTCTGACAGGCATGGTCGAATCTTGAAAGTAAAAGTTGAGTATCTCTTATCTGAAATGCTTGGGACCAGAAGTATTTCAGATTTTGGAATTTTTTTTTTGGAGTTTGAAATATTTGCACATAAATTGTCCGTGGAGTGCCAGTGGCCAAAAACTTTACCGTTTCAGGTTCTGGATTTTTGCATTAAGGATTCCAGCTTGTACCCTGTGTTGCCTGAAAAAGTCTGTGTGCTTCGTCAGAATTCTCTTGTTTGTTTTCCTTTGCAGATGTAAAAGGAAAAAAAAAACCTCACCTGCTGTTTTTGCTAAATATTTCAAGAATTCTACCTCAGAGTAACACCATTTGTATTTCCCAGGCCTTGAGAATAGAGACAAGTGCAAGAGGAGCTGGGGGCATAGCTCAGCAGTTAAAGCACTTGCCTGGCAGGAGCAAGGCCTTGGGTTCGATTCCCCGCACACACCTTTAATCCAAGCACTTGGAAGGCTGAGGCAGGAGAGCTGCTGTGTATTCGTTTGAGGCTAGCCTAGGCTACGTGGTGAGTTCAAGACCAGCCTGGACTATAGGCTGAGATGTGTCAAAAAATAAAAAAAGAAGAAGAAGAAGTGGAAGGCGCAGCACCTGCTCTGGCAAGTGCTCACTCCATAGCTAAGGCACGGCAGGGGTCAGGGTGGGAAAGGCTGCCCTGTGGGAGAATGCAGGTCACGGAGCAGCCAGAATCAGGCTTTCTGGGCAGGCCAGGATCTAGACGAGAGAGAAAGAACAGCCTATAATTGTAACACAGGCCTGGGCAGAGGCACAGGTAGAGGGAATGTGTAGAATGGTTTGGCTTAAAAATTTCCCCAGTTTCCCTAGAGACTCTGCTTTGATGGATCTGAGCTGATCCTGTCCCCAGGATTTCAGGTTTGCATTTTAATGTGAGCCGAACTTGAGGACCATTGCTAGAATCTCTACATGGCATGTGGTGTTCGGAAGCACAGAGGTGGCTTCCCCTGGAAGATGTTAGAAATGTAAACCCTCAGGCCTCCTCCCACACCTCAGGAATCAGAATTCACATCTTAGGAGGAACCGGGGCAACGCTGTGATCCACAGAAGCCTGAGAAGCAGCACCATGGTGGAAGCAAAGATGAGGAGCAGGGCTGAGAGGGCCAGGTGGCCTGACCAGATCATCCCAGCCTACCTGCTGCACTACAGATGGGTTACAGAGAGGATAGTATTTTTCCCACAAGCCAAACCTGTGTTTCTCCTTGTCCTCAAGAAGCTTCCTGGGATTATCTCTCCACAAATCATAGTGCTATGGGGCGGGACCATGAGGGAGAAAGCTAGGGAAGTACCAGAATTGGACTTGCTTGCAGTAGAAATCCTTGAAGATTTTGGATTTTGTATCATAAGATGTATATGTGCCATGGTGTGTGTGTGTGTGTGTGTGTGTGTGTGTGTGTTCATTCTGGGTTTGGGAGAAACATTAGGGAAGAGTTGCAATGATTCACATGTAGGAGGCCAAGACTAAAGGATCTGGTCATGTTTTAAGAGTCTGAATAATAGGACTAGGAGTGTAGCTTGGTGGCAGAGCTTGTGAGGTAGCATATGTGAGGACCTGAATTCTGTCCTCAGCTCAAAATTTTTTTTTTTTTCTGAGTAGCACTTAAACATTCTTCTCCAAATCTTCAGCAAAAACCCAGGGGGGAATAATGACAGATTCTGCTGTACTGTTTTGGAGAACCCATTTTTTTTTTTTGTTTGTTTGTTTTTAATCCAGTGTAAGAAGAATTTATGATGATTAAAATCTACTTGGTGTAAATAAGGTCATAAACATTCAGCCCCCACTCAGCATGATCCCTAGTTCTTGGTGGGTGGGATCATGTGACTTGAGGGTTATTGGTGATTTCAAAGGAGAAAGGAAAACAATGATGGTCATCATTTGGTGATTGGCAGAAAAGAGGAGTTTCGGGAAAGGAAAGGTTAAAAGTCCGAGTCTGAAAGGCTTGCTCCTGTGGAGGTCCCAGGCAGTACAGTCCTGGGGTATGGCACTCCCAGGACAACCCATGTAGGTGAGGAGATTACTTTGGGGAAAAAGTGTTGAAATTTTTAGTATGCTAAACTGATGTATGGGGGGGGGGGGGCTTCCCCATTTTATTGAAAAATTGATTTATTTTTATTTTTGAAGGGCACGATGAAGGTTTACCTTTTCTGTGAATTCTTCCCTCATTTTCCTAGTTCCCCATGAGGCCTCACGTCCACGCTGTCTCTTTCTGTTTCATTTTAGTTCTTTTTATTTCCCGATATACTCTCTAATATTCCAACAAGTGTTTTTTGTTATTTTTGTTTTGTTTTGTTTTGTTTTGTTTTTGGTTGGTTGGTTTGGTTCTGATATTTGAGTAGTACTGTGGGGTCTACTAATTTTGTAACCACTAACCTAGGATTAATTTTCCTTTCTTATTTAGGATTTTATAATGTTACCTCCAAAATAGATAAAGGGACATGGTCCATGTCTTATTCTTCTTCAGCTCTCAAAGCTTTGCTTTGTAAGTACACCAATAATGTTGATTTTCTACAACAAGTCATGAATTCCCTGGGGAATTTGTGAGTTCAGGAAACAGATGTTTTCAGGGTATTCATGATTGAACATAATCAATTAAAAAAATTGGCATGTGGTTTTTGTTTTGTTTTCTGGATATTGATATTTCTAATGAAAAAATGGAGGGAGCAGGGAGGAAAGACAGATAAATCTTCAAAAACACAATAAAATACAATGTGTATGTGCACCAGTATGTTACATGTATCTGTGCATAATGTTTAAGACTACATGTGTCTATATATAATGCCAAAATTAAGTTTAGATATTTAGGTATTAAATAAATATTTGAGTCTTTTCTACTTTCAACCACTCATTTCAAGACAGGTTTTGAAAAATACAAAAGTATGGAATCTCAGTAAATATCTCTGTTTTTCTTTTTTTCTTTTTTTAATAGGGTGCTAATTCCCTTAGTTGCTTTTCTGCAGCTTGCCCTTTGGGCCTGCCCTTCCCCCGTCCTCCCTCCGTTCTTCCTGGCTGCCTTCCCTGCCTCCCTCCCTCTTCCCTTCTTTATGTGAAGTGGTAGCATTTGTTGTAGAAGGTAACTCCTGACCATATCTTTAGTCAAGGGTGTCACTAGTCATGTGAATGTGACCCACTGAGATGTTTAAACTGCTCCGTAGGTTTTTTGGGGCAACAAATGGAGCTTACCTGCTTTAATTTGATTTAGCTTCAAATCATGACAGACTATTTTTGTGCCTTTTCTTGGAACTAGGAAACCTAGAATTTGCCAAAATTCAAAATATGTTTTGAAATTTGAGACACTGGAAATTGTCAATGTCTATTAACTTTTTTGGAGAAAATTATTTTAATTGTAGTCTGTTATGATGTTAGAAATAATGCATTTATCCTGTAGAAAACCAGGTAGATCTTGATCAGACAGAGGGGGAAGCTCCTTTACCAAGGAAAAACCGACTCTTTTACAAAAGCCTAAGCTGGGAAGATCCTTTTTAAAGAATTCCTTAATGAATCAATCAGTAGTTTATGCCCTTAAAGGATTTTTTATGGTATAATAATGAACATTTGTAACAGAACAAAAATAAGTCATTTCCTAGCGTTGGCCTCTGCCTGCGGAGGTCATAAAAATTGTTAATGCAGATGAGGTTGCCTTCTGTTGTATTGCTAATAGGAAATGGACCATTGAGGTTTATAGGGCACTTAGCCATTTTGGTTCATGATAAATGGCTGACTTCAAGTGGCATTCCTTCCCTGATTTTCCACTATCCATCACCTGGAAGAATGGAAGCCAAACGTGAAGTTGATTTTGAAGTTGTCAACAGAGTTTCACTCTTCCATTGATTTAGGAAGAAATCGTATGAGTGAAAACACTCATAAATGTTTTATACTCCTGTTTTCTTTCTTTCAAAAGCCAGTTTTGTGACTCTGCTTTATCCTGCTGTGACTTCTGTTGCCTCTTCCCTTTCCCCTCCCCATCTCCAAACATGCTTGGGTTTTGAAAACTTCCTAGATTGTATATTGGCAGATGCTCAGGTGTAATTTCATTATTTTTTTGCTGTATAAAATCAACCCCCAAAAGAAAGACCAAAAATATTTTCACTGTGTGTGTGTCCACTTACATGTCAGGCATTACGCAAGACTAGTACGGAAAACTCCTCTTACTGCTATGTTCTTGCTATTATCCTATTTTTCCCCTTCATCTTTTCTTAAAATTCTGAGTCATGTTCTGCCCCAACCCATAAAGACACACACAGTTTCTGAGCACTCAGGGCCTTTGCAGTAAGATACATCCCCAGCCCCCTTATTTTATTTTATTTTGAGACAGGGTCTCACTACATCACTAAGTTGCCTAGCTTAGGCTCAAACTTGTGATCCTCCTGTCTCAGCCTCTAAGTGCTAAGGTGACAAATTATTTCCCAGCTTTTTTCAGGGAAGTTTTTCTGCTGTTGTAAGATTTACCCAAGATCTAATCAGAACTTGTGTATGCCTAAAGGAAGTTTGATTTTTCCCCCCAGCTTTGCTTTGGTTTATATTTCTGAAATAGATCTGTGTCTAATTCAGTTGTGTGACTCTCTACTGGCATTTGGGAGTGTGTGATATCTTGGCAGGAGCTCTCTGGCAAAGAAAATGAGAAAGTTCCTTTACATTGTCTTAGAATCAGTTAAAGTAATTGAGCTAATCTGCCATTATATTTCATTACTTCTTGGAAAGATTTGAACTGCCTTATCTGTGTGTTTTGTGGGCGGGAGGGTGACAGAGGTTGTTTTGCTTGCTTGGTAGAATTTAGGAGGAAACTCTTCTTGGCTTTACCTGAAGTGCTTTGTGTCCCAGAAGCCTTCCCAGGGGCTGTATTTGACATGGGGCTTCAGTTCGTACAAGATTTCTCGGAGAGGCTTTTTGTGGACCCATGTATACATGACTCGAAAGAACTTAAGCCAAAAAATAGAAAACATGTGAGAGTTCTGAATTCATTTCAGCTTCTAGAAACTTGGGGAGAAAGCCTACAAATTCGAAATTCAAGTATCAGCTAGGTTTTATCTGATTGTTTTTGCTATTGAAACCCTAGAAATAGCTCAGAGGCCATAATTCGGTAACATGGTCTTAGATAAACCTTATCATTCTCTTATAGATCGTTTTATATATGTCATCAGGATAGCAAAAGCCATCTTTTTAAATGTTTTTCATTATTCCAATTTGTTAGCCAGGCAGGGTGGTACAGGCCTGTAATCCCCTAGCACTCTGGGAGGCTGAGGCTGGAGAATTGAAAGTTTGAGCCCAGCCTGGGCTACTTAGCAACTTAGTAAGACCTGTCTCAAAATCAACAATAAAAAGCAGGCCAAGGGTACATCTCAGTGTAAAGGCCCCAGATTGAATCTTCATAACCACACACGCACACACACAAAAGCACATTTGTTGAAAGAGAACCAGCTCAAACCAAATAGAAAACCTTTAAAATAACTAATTTTGATAAGCTATATTAGCTTGTTCAGATGGTTGAAATACATTAATAATTTAGAATTTGGCCCACATTTGCATGACGTGACCCCAGGCTACACCAAGGCTGAGGCTGGGAGGAGGCTGGTGAAGGGAGGGAGAAACAAGAGGGAGAGCTGGCAGGAGGGCACTGTGAGGGCCGCGCTGGGGCACAGCTGCTTTAGTCGGCCAAACACTTTTGACATCACTTCCCATTTCTTAGCTCTGGCATCTTAAAGTGAATATCCGTGACTTCTTACCACCAGCATTACCACACCTCCTCCCCCTCCTCCTTCTCCTTCTTCCTCTGCGTCTTCCTTTTCTACCTCTCCTTCCTCTTCTTCTTCTTCATTCACCGTCCCAACTTATGAATGAGCATAAATACCTTGAAACTCAGGAAAAACAGATTAAGATCAAAGATACAAAATTTTTCTGGGATGAACAATATGAAAGATTAGAAGAAACCCACCTCAGCAGCCAAAGAATGTTTTAGGAGCGAATAGGAAGCACCAGTGCACTGCTTTTTTGGAGGAGGTAGAGATTCTGTGTTCTGGAGGGTTGCCGTTATTCCCTTAGAGCAGTGCAGCAGGCCTTCCGAATGCAGCGTGTTCTCGAAGTCCTAGACCCCACATGGATCCCTTCAAGCAGAAACTTGGTGCAGTCGCGCACTCTACTACATTCTTTCCCGCCCTCTGTCACAATTGTACAAAAGCTGCCCCCAAACTTCTCAGGTTGTTTGTTAAACTAAAAGGAAGAAGGAGGAGGGGGAATAGTAGCGGGGTGGTGGTGGTGGAAGATTATTTGGAAGTTTCATTGTTTAACTTCTGAAATTCATTGGAAACAAATTTTTGGAAGGACCATCCTGGTAAGCATAAACGTGACATAATCCAGGGACTTTCTCTTTGGTTTTGAAACTTGAGAGTTGGTTGGTTAACTGCTGGTGCTTTCCTGTCTCCACATACAGACTCAAAGGTGTGATGTTAGTTTTACCCTGTGGGCTGTTGCTTTACTTTTTTGCACTTCAAAAGCTCTAAGGTCACTCACTGATGAAAACTTTGCCACTTCCTGTCCTATTTTCCTTAAGAAGAACTTTTGTGGAATTGGAACCTTCTGTAAAGAAATCAGCCTAAGTTAAAATTCTTGATATTTGCATATCTGTTAGATTCAACACGTCTGCTTGTTATTGAACCCTGCTTAATTGTATAACTTATAAGACAATATTTAATGAAACTTGAGAGGTTTTTTTTTTAGGAGAGTTGGGACTTTTTTACCTCCTCCCCCGCCCTTTAAATAGTGTAATAAAGTAAGAGAGCCAGGAGGCAGAATTCTGGAGGGAACAACCAGGTCAGAAAATATTCATATTTCATGAGATTCTATTGATCGATAACCAAAATAAATGAATAAATAAAAGAGCATTCAGGCAGTGCTCACACCTCTGAGTGTGCTGCCCCTCCCAGAATTTACTCTGTTTGATGTAGCGATCATGATAATGTCTCCTGCAGTCCTCATGCCTCTTTTAGATGCCATGAGTGAGTGATGCTGTGTTCAGGCCGGAAGCAGCAAACACATGCATCTGGGTGCTAACTCCCCCCCACACACACACACACCGATTTTAACCATTCCCTTTTCTAAGTAATTATCAATCCTCCTAGTTTTGGTGAGGAGATTACTTTTTTTGGGGGGCGGGGGGCCGCTACTAGGGATTGGACCCATGGCCTAGGCAAGTGCTTTGCCACTGAGTTATAGCCCCAGCACCCAGTCCCCTACACCTCATTGTCTTGAGACAGAGTCTTGCAGGATTTTCAGACTGGCCTCAAATTTGCAGTCTTCCTGCCTCCCAAGTGCTGAGATGACAGGCATGCGCCACTGCTTTGAGCTAAGTTGGTGAGGGCGTTGAGTCAAACGAGTTCATCTTTGGCTTTATGATTACTACTATTTAATAGCATCCTGTGTTTTCTCAACACTTCAATATGTGAAGAGCAACTGCATACGTTGTAAAGTTATAAAAAAAGAAGCTCTCTTTCTTTTGAATGTAAAGTATGCCTCAATATTGCCTAGAATTCCAGATGCGTTTATACAGGGCCTATTCTCCATCTTCATTATTTAATGACTGTCTCGAATATAACAGGTATACAGCGTAGCTCCTGATTCCCCTACACGTCCATTCCACAGACCATCTCGGCTTTTCTCTCATGTCTTCCCATTTCCAATTATTGACAATACCAAGATGCTCAGGTCAGAAACCTAGAAATTGTTTTCTCTTTTGTATCCCTGCACACCTGTTACCCACTCAGTCTGCCAGCAAGTCTAGCTCCAGCATAGCCCAGTCTCCTCCCAGTCTTTGTTTCAAGTCCATTTTCCCACTGTATTTCCAGCCACAGTCGTCTCTGACCTGAGTGACTGCCGTGGACTTCTGCCCCTACAAGCTGCTTTCCATGCCAAGCCAGAGTGATCCTTTAGAAACAGAGGTCAGATCCAGTCCAGCTCAAAATCCTAAGGCAACTTCTCATTACTCCTGGAACAAAATCCAAATTCCTTGGCTTCTAAGACTCGCAGGGATTGGTATCTGGCTGCCTCTCTCTTGTCTCCGACCACTCTTCCTCTTAGTTGCTGACTGTTGCTCGAGCATTCCCAGCGCACTCCCACCTCGGGGCCTTTGTCTCAGCTAGTCTCTGTTCTGGCGTGCTCTTTTCTAGATCTTCACACTGCTGGCTTCTTCGGTTGGCCAAGTCTTTGCCTCAGATGTGAACCCCTCCGAGAGGCTTTCCCTGAACAGCCCACCTAAGTGATATCTTTTCCTCCCCTGTTAATCCCCATCCCATTAACTTTTATTTTACTTTTAGTGCAGATCTCTCTCTAAAGTTCTTTTCTAGTTACCTATTATTGTATCCTATTGACAGGATAGGAAGCACATAGGCAGTTGGGGATAAAAGCCCCTCCCTGCCCCCAGTGAGGAATCGCACAGAACTACCTAAGATTTAAGCCACTAATAGTTCTAGAGGGAGGTCGCCAGCCCCCAGTCCCCACCAGCCACCATTCCTGTGAGATGCCTCATGGGAGAGGGGCTCTTTATTCCCGTCTGCCCCAACCTTCTGTCACCATGAGGGCAGGGACCTTGTCTGTCTTGTACACTGAGGTACCCTCCATGCTTGTAACATCACATGGTGTGTTCATTAGGTGATTAATATTTATGATCAAATTTGTGAACAAGAATTTTGGGGCCCATGAGGAATGTAAACTACTGAACTAGTGAGGACTAGTGGATATTGTATTATAGTGAGACTATTTCTGCCAAACCTTCGTGACATTCAGGTGGCCCATTGGCAAGGAAATAAATATGCCTCTCTCTGCTGGTTATTGTATTAATTTTTAACAAGAAAAAAAGAGATTAGGACCCCAGCCAGTTGGCTTTTTCTTGTAGATCTGTGCACATAAAATGGTCATCACTTATTGGTTTGGCATATCATTTATTTGCAAGCTTATGTGACTGCTGTATACTTGTACAACAGTACAGAGTGTGCTTCTTGCAGATAAGAGCCTGAAATTGTGGTGAGTACTCATTTTGATGGGAACAGTTTGCACTGAACAAGCAGTAGCCATGCATACATCTCTCAAGAAAGAAAACATCAAATTGCCAACCAAGTGTGGTAAACAATGGCCATTTAAGTTTGTGTTTCTGAATGTATAATGATTTTCCAAGCACTGATGAATGTATAGATAGTTAAGACTTACCATTTATTTTATGACTGTAAATCTTGGCAAATGAAGTATAAGAAATTGAATATAGGGAGCCGGGAGTATACCTCAGTGGTTAAAGTACTTGCCTAACAAGGCCAAGGCCCTGGGTTCAATTCCCCAGCACCACCAGCTTATTTTGGTAAGCACAAGCCAGGCATGGTGGCATGTGGAGTGTCCCCAGTTTTATGGGGGGGGTGGGGGGAGGCACATGCCTATAATCCCAGAACTCGGGAGGCTGAGGCAGAAGGATTGCCATGAGTTAAGTCCAGCCTGGCTACACAGCAAATTCAATACCAGCCTGGACTAGAGAGCAAGAACCTGTCCCTGCCTCCCCACACCTTCAAAACAAAACAAAACAAAACCTGAGAGTATGCCTATGGTTAAGGCAGAGGAGAAAATGGAAAGATTTTTTTTATTTCTTGCTGTGATTTGCTGATAAATATCAATAGGCCAGAGGCCACAGGATCACCAAAATTGAAGGATGGTAGCAATACCTTTTTCTTTTTTTATTACTGAAACCACTCTAGAATTCTTCTTGGCCCATTTCCCCAAGTATTCCATTGTGTTATTTTCATTGATGGATAATGTTTTCCCTTCTTCTGCTTTTGAGAAAGTATTTGAAGTTAAGAACTCTTCCCACTGACAGTCTTCATAAATTTCCCAGACTCACATGAGCTGTTTTCTAGGTTCTCCAGTCAAGTAACAATTTTCCTTAGGTATTTTAGGCCCCTCTTTCCCACTCTCATTCTGCTGACAAATCCCCTAACTTGAGTCCTGCTGTATTTTCTCACAGTTAACACTTCAGTTCTGTGCAGCCGTCACTTTGAATCCTTTGATCAGTTCCCCGACAGGAACTCGCCACGTATCCAACGTTGGCGTGTCTGGGGCTGACTGATTCAGGTCTGGCAGAACTGAGGCTTATAATTTCTGTTACTTGGACTTTATTTTCTTCTTAACTGAAATCTGATTTTTGTTATGGGTGAAATCCCATTTTTAAAATTAGAATGGGTTTTAGATTCTCACGAAGGATGAGAGTGTAAAAACTCATTCTATATTGGATTGTGGATGAATTGATCATGAACCAGCACCTTGAAGATTTCCAGACACTGCCTGATGAGGGGTAGCAATATCCTCCTTAATGGGAAGGGGACTTGAGGGTGGAAGGAGGAACGGGCTGGGGAGGGAGGAAATGGGGGAAAGAAGATTAGAAAAAGCAATAGGTATGCAATACGTAAATGAATTTGCATCACAAGCATCTATTATACACATAATAGAGATGGGAAGGGGGAAGAATATCTTCTTTTCCTATCCTTGTTTCCACCTCTCTTACTCAAGGCTCCCAACCCAGGCGGTAGCCTATGAAGACTAAAGCATTTGCTCCTATGTCGGCTCCTTCCTACCCCAGCGGGGACCCAAGGGAGGGAGGTCAGGCTAATCATTCTCCTGGCTCCCCCCTGGCATTGCCTTGGGCTGTTTGTGCCCCTCGACCTAAGGTCATGGTTCTTGACTAAAGACTTTCTCCTTTTGGGCTCCTGTAATCAATCCTTCCTCTTCATCACTTTTCCTCTAGGAGTGGTAAAAGCTCCGGCTGTCACCAGGGTCAGATTAGGGCAGTAAGTATCTCTTGTGGTTCCCTATTTGGTTTCCATATCTTTGTCAATAGTCCCTTTCAGATTAATCTCCATAGATTATCCTGATTTGAATATACTATCAGCTTCCTGTTGGGATCCTGTCTGATACCACTGTTGTTTTTGGGTTTCAGATGCTATTTTTGACTTAATATCTATTATATAGATACTTAATAGAATCTGTGGAATGGGCACAAAATAAAAAAATCAGTAACAACTTTCTGTGGGAGCTATCATGAAACATACACAGCAGCCAACATTTCAGTAGCTGCTGTAAACCAGACATGGTATATATTATCTCAGAAAAATACAAAGCTGGCGCATTGCATATTGTTCTTATAACTGTATTTACAGACCATCCTGGGTGCTAAGACATTTCTAATTCACCATCCCAGATGGAGGTCTTCCATCCCAGCCTTGTACATTTTCAGGGTTAAATAATGTGAAGAGTGTTACTGCCTCCACCACCATCATTGACAGTCAACCACACGAGGAGCTGGCTGAGCACGTGCTAGGAACCTGGGCTTTGCCCTCATTCTCTTTGGAGTGTAAGCACCACATAGTGCCTTGCTTGAATCTGAAAGGATCTTGTACCTCATGATTTATTTTTGGTTGGTTGGTTCGTACTCTTAAGTATAAACCCCTCTAGTACACAATTCTCAAGCTTCTGCCAGTGCTCTTAGTGGCCATGGACTGAGGAAAGAGGGGCTATCTTGATTTGTGTCCCTACTGCCCGCAGTGCTACAGACCCTCCTTAGTCCTTAGTCATCTTCAGCCTCGAGGCCTTGGTAAGGAAGCAGAATATCACCAAGCCACCTGGTGTTGCCTACTGTCTGGCCTGTTCAGTTCTTAGTCCACAGTGCCAAGTGATTCTCATGTGTGACCCTTTCCTGGCAACACAACAGGACTTCTTTGTGCCTTGATCTTGTTGGACAGAATCTTGCAGGAAGCCCTCTAGGCAAATGGAAGGCTTATGTTGAGCACAGGTCTTCTTTCTGTTAGTGCCGGGTGAAGCACACGCAGTGGGTGTACTTCAGAAGAAGGGACCAAATAGGTACAGGCAGTTGTCTTTTCAGGGTTTCTTCACAGTAAGACATCTCTTGGGATGTTAAGCACCTTTTAGGAAATATTGTTTTGCCTAGCTGGGGTGTGCCCACTAGAATCTCGAGTCTGTAACTCTTCCCTTTGTTATTCTCAATGTCTGCTAACTTGAAAGAGCCAAAAAGACATAATATTAGAAAATTAAGGTAGGAGTGTCATTTTCTACCTTGTGCTAGGGAAGCAATGAGTATATTGGTCCTGCCCAAGTAGTGAGGCCTCAGAGGCATTTTAGATGATAACACTTTAGCAACTCTGAACTTTATACTCTGAATGAGAGTCTTCAACAATCCAGTTGATACTACAGTCAAAATGCTCCCTTGTATTTACAAGGTGGAGTATCCCTCTGCCCCCCAATGCACACCTTACAATGACCTTGTTGGAGTGTTTTATAAACTATGGAGGCAGCCAGAAGAAAATTCACTGCACCTTACTAATACCTGTTATGAATCAGTCAATGTTGTAATTATACCTTTACCCTCTGACCTCCTTTCCCTACTGTGTCCCTTGCTTTATCTCTGACCTTTTCTTTACTGGTTCCTCTTGCTACTTTTCTGTGGATGTGCCCAGTACAGTCTGCAGCCCTGTGGTTTGATCTAAACCATCTGCAGCAGATCTGGAGACATTGTCAAGTGTCACATGGATAGAGTCTCACTAGCATCTACTGGAGATAGAGATGGGGCACTGCTAGATACTGTGCAGTGCACAGGTGCCCTTCCATTACAGGTTCGTGCAGCTCCGGGTCATTAGTCCTCAGAGTGAGAAGCCCTCATTTAGATCTTACTTGGTCCAGGGCTTTCAGTGATCATGGAAGTGTCTTATACTTTAGTCAGTGTTACATTGTTTGTTGAGTACTTGAAATGTGGCTAGTGCAAATTAAATTTTATTTTTATTTAAGATGGCTACTCTATAGCTACAGGTCACCATAGTAGACAGCCTCGATCTAGGCCCTGGTGCCCTGTCTGGATATCTTGGTTTACAAATAATGGATAGAGAAGATGTCATTTCTGAGAAAAGGGAGAAGCTGTAAGGGGAGTAGGTTTGTTTTGTTTTTTATTTAGGACAGTAGCCATTTTTCTTTTCCTTTATTTTTCTTTTTGTCTCTTTTCAAGAGATTCTCACTCTGTAGTACAGGCTGGCCCTGATCTCAGTATGTAGTCCAGGGTGGCCTTGAACTCATGACAATCCTCCTGTTTCAGCCTCCTGAGTCCTGGGATTACATGTACACATGCACACACAAAAGAAAAAGGTGGAAGGAGAAACAGGGAACTCATGAAGGAAGAAGGACTAGCTGGAGGACGAACACGGTCAAGACAGGTGAAGGGTGCGTTTCTTGGAGGAAATTAGCTCCCAGCTCTTCTCTTCTACTTTCCATGTAGTGTCACTGGATTTTTCTTTTTTCCTGTACCTCTGTGTGTCAGTCAGGGTCCTGCTAGCAGAACATACGTGACATACCCAAATCAGGATGACTTGAGAAGAGTTTCAGTGAGCCACGTAGCAGGAGGAGTGGCACAGGTCCCCAGGACTGGTAACAGTGTGTTCACCATTTCTAGGCCCAAGGGGTAGGAGACTCATTCCTGGAACTCCGCACAGCAGGGATGTAAGGCCAGTGCTGCAGGAGGAGCTGTGACCTCCAGGGGAGGATTCAGGCAGCAGTGGCAGATCCGGCTGATGGGGGACTACCCTGGCTTGACTCGCTTCTGTACTTACAATCTTCCTGATTCCAGGGCTCCCAGGTGGGATGTTCATGGGTCAGCCAGCCTCTTGGCACAGAGCCAGGCACATCAGACACTCTGCCTCGTCTAGGTCCCTCTGCCCTCTCCATCCCTCTCATTAACCTTACAGACAGCTTTTCTCTCCCAGTGTTATTTGGCCTTTTCTTATTAGCTCCATTCGGTCCTTTATAACTAAGACCATTTGAGTTTAGCAGGTGACACACAATATCGGTATTACACCTCTTTGGGATGATTTCTTGGCATCTGTGCTCTGCCTGCCTTACAGTGAGGGACTTCTAGGTTCTTTGCCTCATTAGCCTCCTTTAAAAATGCCTGAGCTGGGGCTGGGAATGTAGCTCAATGGTTAGAGTGCTTGCCTCAGAAGCAGGAGGTCCTCAAGTTCAGTCCCCCAGTACCACATAATAGCTGGGTACAGCTGTGGACACCTATAATCCCAGCATTCAGGAGGCTGAGGCCAGAGGATTGCAATGAATTCAAGGCTAGCTTCGACTGTGTTGTGAATTCAGGACCAGGCTGGACTACAGAGCAAGACCCTGACTCAAAAAATTAAAAAAAAAAAAAAAAAAAAGCCAAGCTTAGCCAGGCCTGGTGGTGCAGGCCTGAAATCTCAGCACTCTGGGAGGCTGAAGCAGGAGAATCACAAGTCTGATCCCAGCCTGGCAAACATAACCCTGTCTCAAAATCAAAACTGACAGAGCCCGCTCAGCCAGTCAACTGGGTACGCGTGGGGAAGTGCAGATTCCAGACAGACAGACACAAACACACACACACACACACACACACACACACACACACACACACACGGACCTCTGCAGTGGCAAAAGGGCATTTTATTCAAAACACTTCTCTTTATATATACTGGGCTTATTTATTTCTAAGGC
Source organism: Ctenodactylus gundi (assembly GCA_004027205.1). Lineage (NCBI taxonomy): Eukaryota > Metazoa > Chordata > Mammalia > Rodentia > Ctenodactylidae > Ctenodactylus > Ctenodactylus gundi. Next base: position 699,689 of record PVKB01000432.1, read on the forward strand.
AGAGACAATCAGTATAATTATGTCAGAGAGCAGGACACATCTAGGTTGAAGGACAACCAATTCACATCACAAAAGCATTCCATTCTAAACCAAATGACGTCCTCATCTTAGTAACAAAGTTCCCAGTCTGCAAGAAACACTTGTTTCCACTCAGCCATAAACCAACTATAACGAATCTCATGGACCCAGACATCTCCCCTTTTTTATTCTTTAAAGCAGAAGCTGCATGCAAGGCCTCTACTTATTATGAGGCAAAAAGACTGCGCCTGTCTTAGGTTGTCCCCCTTAGAGATGAGTCTTACCTGTCATGGGATACAAGCAGCATGGCGTGTATCCTGTCTTAGGTTGACTCAGTTCTGGGAAGATTTTACCCGTCTTTGACTGCCAGTCTTGTTACATGCCAAAACTGGGGGTTCACGATGGAGCTTGAGGCCATGGATTTCTGCGGCAAGAGCTTGCAGACTGTTCATTCCACCACGGATAAGACAAGGAAGGATAAAGCAGAATAACAGTAACATGCCATCAACCACAGTTAAGCCTACAAGGCTATGATAAAAATTGTGTCATGAAGGAAAAGTAGATTTTAAGGAACTTAAAATATTCATGGCAGTCTGAGCTGCATCAACATTTAACGGTTCAGAATTTTTAAAATATAAAATGTCTAGATGTAATGCTTGTAAATTCAAAGATAAATTTTCATGATCCCAAATACCTTATAAATGACGTTGTACCCATCCCCAGCTATGCGTACTTTCATTATACATTTTTGAGGTAGCACAAATCCAAGCATAAGAATCATGACATTGCAAATGTGATGTAATTTTTAGTCCTTGAACTTGATCTCCCAGATACCTCACAGTTTCATACAAGGCATCTAATTTTTGCTCTATTTTCAAATCAATAACTTCTTGAGTCCTGAATGTCTGAGTAACATTTTTGGTAAAGGTGTTTATGAACATAGGAAGTAAAAGAGAAAGAGGAGGATGTGTCCATTGGATTTAACCAGATATACCAATAGGTCCCAGTTATGTTAGTCCAAAAGGCCTTTTCACTTACCATCTCTGCCATGGGACAGTCTTGTTAGAACATTTAGGAGCTCCGCAGGGATGAAAGGTCTGTGGATGCAATTCAGAGCCCGTGTATTCCAGTCCTGTGGGAAGAGAGAGACGGGCTCCCCTTACCGAAGATGGGCAGGATGTTACGAACTTCTCTTGTCTGATGCTTAGAGTGACAGTGACACACCTGGAGACCGAGTCTTGCTTTGTGAAACATAGAGGCACTCTGTGTCCTATGTCTTGTTCCCGTGTAGCAGGATGTAACAAAGGAGGGTCAGGAACAAAGGTCCAATGAATTTTTTCTTACTCCTTGATATCAGCACCATCATCAGGCTCAGCGGCCACAGGAACTTGTTCAGCGGTCCGGACCAGTCATTCAGGAAGCCAGCGTGCACCATCTTCCTCCTGTGAAAAAACACAAACATGCCCTCCTCCCCGTATAAGTACGGGGTCGGGGTCGGGTCCATTCCATTTTCCAGTCATAGGATCTTTCCATAACACATATGCACGAGACATGTCTGTCTGAGGATGCCAAAATCTATCTGCTGCAGAGCACCCTTTAGCATCCAGATTTTAAAAATTTAAGACAAAAAGAGCATGTGCTAATTGATTATGTGGGCTCAGAGGGTATAATTCCCCCTTTTTTATTTTTTCCAATTGAGCCTTTATCGTTCCTTGAGCCCGTTCAACAATACCTTGGCCTTGTGTGTTATAGGGTATCCCAGTTTTATGATCAATATCAAAAGACTGGCAAAAAGTTTGAAAAGCTGTACTTACATACCCAGTACCATTATCAGTTTTGATATGTTTAGGGACACCCATAACAGCAAAAGCTTTTAAACAATCAGCAATTATATGTTTTGCAGCTTCACCTGTAGCTGCAGATGCAAAAAGAAATCCTGAAAATGTATCCACACTAACATGTACATATTTTAAATGACCAAATTTAGAAATATGCATTATATCCATTTGCCAAAGTTGATTAGGAACAAGCCCACGAGGATTTACTCCCAAATGAGGCAGTGAAAAATTTTGGGCATACATGAGATTTTTTAACAATTTGTGGAAGGAGTGCTAAAAACAAATCGCTTACAATCATCTTTATGTAAGGGAATGGTATAAAAGCAATCTTTTAAATCTATAATTATTTTGTAAGTGTCTGCAGGAATAGCTACAGGAGAGGGCAGCCCAGGTTGTAATGCTCCCATAGTCTCCATGGTTTTATTAACCTCCCTCAAGTCTTGAAGTAGCCTCCACTTGCCAGAGTTTTTCTTAATTACAAAAATAGGTGAATTCCAGGGGGAATTAGAAGGTTCTGTATGGCCGCTACATAACTGCTCCTGCACTAGCTGTTCAGTAGCTGCCACCTTTTCATTTCTTAAGGGCCACTGATCAACCCACACAGGGGAATCACTCTTCCAAGTAATCTTATCTGCATGGGGTGCAGGCATTTCAGCAGTCCTTAGGGAAAATATCCTAAGCCCCGCCTTGAATGGTTGTTGGGCAGTTGTATTGGTTCCTTAACTCCTTGTCCAAATTTTCCCAGTCCCTGGACAGGCAGATATCCTTGATCCATCATTTGCTGACTAACAACATTGCTAGGGGAATAAAGATAAACTCCCATACATTGCATACTATCTCTTCCCCATAAATTAACAGGCAATCCAGGAACTATATAAGGTCTAAAATACCCAGAATGTCCTTCATCGTCCTCCCAAAATAGAAGATCGCTGCTTTGTTCAGGACTTCGTGTTTGTCCTATTCCCTGTAATTGGGTAAAAGTACATTGTTTAGGCCAATTAGGAGGCCAATGTTTATATGCAATAACAGAGACATCAGCTCCAGTGTCTAACAAGCCTCAAAAAGACTTTCCTTGTATTTGCAAAGCCAATTCTGGCCTTTGAGCTGTTAACAGCTTGCATCCAATATGCATCAGAGGAGCCAAAACCCTGTTGCCCTCTCACTTTTTGCTGACTTTTATTTGCAGAGGGGACCAAAGGTAAAATTAGAATCTGAGCAATTCTCTGGCCTGATGGAATGGTAGATATACCTAAGGGAGATGATACCATTAGCTTAATTTCACCCGTATAATCAGAGTCTGTTCCTCCTGGGGCAACAATAATTCCTTTCATAGTTGAATTGCTACTTCCCAAAATTAATCCCACGGTGTTTGGAAAAAGAGGCCCAAAAACCCCTGTGGGCAGGACCAGCATACCCATTTCAGGAGTTAATACTGTGCAGATGGAGGGAGTGAGGTCCAGTCCTGCGATGCCTGGGGTTGGCCTAAAGAGGTCTCGAATGGATTGTTTTGCCGGGGGACAAATGGCATTAACTCTGTTGCTTGGGGCCTGGGGCGGCCCCTCACCCCGTTTCCTGAGGAAGAAAATTACCCAAACTATCCCACTTTGAGTTGCACCTCCTAGCCCAGTGTTTACCCCTATTACAACGAGGGCACAATCCGGGCTGTTTTTGAGGCTTTTCAGAAACCTTATCAGCAATCTTATTGGGACAGGATTTAACTTGATGACCCATTTGGTCACACCCATAACAGCTACCTGGAGGGCCAGTCACCCTTTGAGATGTTTTTTGTTGAAATAAAATTTCCTTTACTGTTTTTCCTTGAAGGGCTGTGGCCATTGCCAGACCCTGAGTATAAGATGGCCCAATATCAGCACAAAGTTGAATATAATCAGATATAGTTCCTCGTTTTTTGAGCGGGCGGATAGCCGCTTGACAGGCAGAATTAGCTTTTTCATAGGCCAATTGTTTAACCAAAAGCATCCCAGCTTCTGAATCTCCAAAAACCTTTACAGAGGCCTGCAAGAGTCTGTTAACAAATTCCTGAAAAGGCTCATTAGGCCCTTGTCTAATTTTAGAAATGTCACAATGAGAAGAGCCCTTAGATGGCAACATTGTCCAAGCCCTCCTTGCAGATGCACTAATCTGAGCATAAACACCTGGGTCATATAAAAGTTGATCTGGAATATCTGCATATTGACCCTCTCCAGCCAGCATTATCATAATTAATCTGCGCATTATTAGCTTGAGCATTTGATTGAGCAGTTTTTTGGCATTGCTCAGCAAATTCAGTTTTCCACAATGAATAATCACCTCCAGAAAGACAGGCCTTAGCGAGATTTTTCCAGTCTCCGGGAGGAAGAGCTTGTATAGTTAGCTCTTCCAATATAGACAAAGTCAAAGGAGCAGTCCACCCATATTGAACACATGCAGCTTTTAGTTCTTGTAGCTGTTTAGAAGGCAAAGGGTGATGCAATTGAACTGCATTACCCTGTGCATCAGTTTCTTCGATTACTGGGCACTGCAAATGAAAACCTTTAATATCTTCCCCCTGATCTACAGCCCTTTGGATTCCTGCCTGCAACGGGGACAAAACCTTTTTAGGATATCCTGTAAACGAAGAGTGAGGAGGAGCAGAGTGAGGAGGAGCGGCTTTAGGCCGCGTTAAAGCTGCTGAGGAATCCCCAAGACGTAAGACGTCGGAGGAAGTTCCGGCGGTTTTAAAGGACCAGAAGATTTTAAAAGCAATTCTATCTGTTCTTGAAGCTGAATCATTCTCTCCTCAAGTTTATCCAAACGCTCCGAGACTGGAGTTGTGGGATCAGCTTCAGTTTTATCTACCATAAAGGCATTCGGAGGAGGAGGAGGCCATTCCTCGTTATGATCTACCGGCCTCCTTCTCAAGATTTGTCACCTCTCCGGGACGAAGGGGCGCAAAATCACTGGTCGTCCCTACATCGTTAGGCTGGAGGCCCAAGTTGTCTGAGCTCTCAGACCCCAAGCTCAAAGGGGACTTCACTGTGGTCCCTACATCTCGAGACACCGGAGGGGAAGAAGGGGCTTCAGTCTTGGAATCCCCTGTTCTTAGATCCAAAGTGTCTCTAATCATAGACCAGAGACTAAAAGCATCCATAGGAATCTTCTCCGGACCATTAGCAGCATAAAAGTCCTTCATTTGATTCCCAGCCTTCTCCCAAGTATCTAATCTCGTAGTTCCTTCCTCTGGGAAACATGGGCACAAATCTTCTATAAATTTTAAAAATTGTTGCAACCTTTTTTCTGTTACTATAATACCCCGGGCCCTCAACGTATTTCTCAACATGTTCCCGAACAGCATTCGACTGTTCCCTTGTCCCATTCTTACCGCCTCCCGGTTACTTCTTTCTTATCCTTGCACTCTCCTTGCCAGCGGTGTCCGTCACTGTTCTCCCCACGTTGGGCGCCAACTGACGGAGCCCGCTCAGCCAGTCAGCTGGGTCCGAGTGGGGAAGTGTGGATTCAAGCCAGACAAACACAAACACACACACACATACACACACATGGACCTCTGCAGTGGCAAAAGGACGTTTTATTCAAAACACTTCTCCTTATATATACTGGGCTTATTTACTTCTAAGGCAGAGACAATCAGCATAATTATGTCAGAGCGCAGTACACATCTAGGTTGAAGGACAACCAATTCACATCACAAAAGCGTTCCATTCTAAACCAAATGACATCCTCATCGTAGTAACAAAGAAGTTCCCAGTCTGCAAGAAACACTTGTTTCCACTCAGCCATAAACCAACTATCACGATTCTCATGGTCCCGGACACAAAACTAAAAAAGAATGAGGAATGTAGCTTACTGTGAAGGCCCTGGCTGGGTTGATCTTTAGAAAGGGCGGGGGGGGGGGGGGTGAGCTTTATTCCAGCTCTGTTGTGGACCAAAGTCTTGCATCTTCTATCCATCCCAGCAGCAGTTTTCTGTGCTAGAAGCAGACTTGTCTAGACCTATGCCTAGGAACATAGTGATGGTACAACAGAGTTGTCAAAATCCTTTCCTAAGAGTGTTGTGAAGGAATTGCTTACTTGCCAGCAAGTGGCATTAGAAGTCATAGTGCATGGGATGTTAGTTTATAAATCACTCTGAGAACCTGAACCCTGCAACAACCCTTAGCAAGATGATCTCATATTCCAGGTCTGATGTGAAGAGGGTTAGACTAGACAGGAGACAGTTGGAAGAGATACACGTGATGTGTAAAGGTGGGGTGCATAGGCCCGGCGGCCTGGCTGGAGATGGGAGCAGCAGAGAAGTGAAAAATGAAACCCCTTCAGACATCCAGTTCTGGGGAATTAGGAGAGCTGCATTATTACCAGCTCAGGAAAAGACGCAGGATGAGTAGCAGACTTGCTGTAGAAGATGAGGGGTGATGTCTGGGACATGTTGAGCAATCTGTGGAAATATCTTAAGAGCATTTGAAGATGCTTTCTAGAGTCTGAGAGTAGCTTAGGCTAGAGAAACAAAGAAGAGGTGTTTAAGCCTGGGGAATGGGTGAGATTGCCCAAGGAGAGAAGATTGGAATCTTCTCAGATTTATGATCATTGATCTACCCACTCCAGAAACTTGTGATTCTGTGAGTGTAGGGATAATACAATTGTTCTAGGCATGTTCGTTATTGATACGCATTCCAAAGCCAAGCATGATGGTGCATGCTCATAATCCCAGCACTTGGGAGGCCAAGGCAGGAGGACTGCCACGTGTTCAAAGCTAGCCTGAACTACAGAGCAAGACCTTGTCTTAAAAAAAACAAAACAGACAAACAAAAACAGCACTTCAAGTGACTCTGTATTTTACCAAAGTTGTTTCAGAGACCAGATTATGGAGGATGACTGGTGTGTGTGTTCTGTAAAGACAGCGTGAAAGGGCGGAGTAAAGATAAGGACCCAGTGCATCAGAGGGGTCCTATGTACTGTGGTAACTAAGTCAGAGGTAAACAAGGCTCAGATAGAGGTAAGAATGTGGGCGGAGATCGAAGAATGTCCCTGTGAACAGAATTAAATTCTGTATAGCAGAGGTTCACAAATGTATTGGTCTTAGGAATGCTTCCTACTCTTAAAAATAATGGAGGATTCCAAGGAAATTTTAAAGTGAGTTTAATCCAGTAGTGTGTAGGTAAACCAGTAACCCAAAGCAAAATCTCTGGTTTGTGATGCTCCCTGTAAACTCGATGGTGTGGCTATGAACATGCCACTGGATAGCTATCAATATTTGTCATGTAATGCAATTAAGATTTAAAATACTGATTTCATGTCAACACTCATTTATTACATGTTAGCAAACATACACATTTTTATGAAAAATTATTTCCTAAAGCAGTAAGAAATTTACTGACAAGAATGGCATTGACATTTTTTTTTGTAGGTCCCTTTAATGTCTGACTTAATAGAAAAAACTGGGTTCTCCTGTCTTCTTCTGTATTCAATATGTTGCAACATTACATATCATATGACCTCTGGAAAACTTCACTGTGTATTCATGAGAGAGTCTGAGAAGGTGAACTCCTTCTTATTATGAAAACAGCTGACTTTGTAGATACCCAAACAGGTCTCTGGTGTTTTCCCCCACAGGTCCCTGTACTTTACTTGGAGAATTGCTGTCATCACAAAAAAAAAAAAAATGGGCCACAACATATTATTAATTTTATATTCTAATAGTGAGGTTCAAGTAGCCGTTTTCCATACAATGTTGCCATGTGGTATATATTTTGTGAAAATGTACAGAGTAGTACTCAAGTATTGCCTTGCACAGCTGTATCTTCTTGAAGACTCACTGTTGAAGCAGTTATGTCCAACCTGTGGCCTGCCATTTTTTTTGCCTTCGATGTAAAGACATTTTTTAATGTTACTGATTGATTCATTGATTTGTGGAATTGGAGAGTCACACTGAGCTTTATATCTCTAGCCATTTTTCATTATTTATTTTGAGGCAAAGTCTCATTAGTTGCCCAGAATGGGCTTACCCTTCAATCTTCCTGTCTCAGCATCCAGAGTGCTAGGATCATAGGCCTGCTCCACTGGGCCCAGCGATTTTTCAATATAACAAAAAACAACTTTAGGGAAATTTTAGTACTGACATCTGATCGTTAACTGTTGTCTTAGTTACTTATGCATTGCTGGGAGAGAGTATCTGACATCCACAAATCAAGGGAGGAAAGATTCAGTTTTAGCTCGCAGTTTCAGAAGGTCACAGTCCATTTATAGATGGGACGTAAAGGTAGAAGCACAGATAGAAAACCAAATGAGGGCAGAGGGCACAGCTACTCTTCCAGGTCCTGTCCCAGCAATCGGCCGTCCTGCGTCAAGCCCCGGTGCTCTGCCTTCTCTGATGAGACTCACCTCATAACAGCACCTGGCTCCATTGATACATCACAACATTCAGGTGCTTGAGGCTTTTGAGGCACATTACAGATCCAAACCGTCACAGCTGTGTTATGTATTTTGTATGGGGCCCAACGCAGTTTCTTTTCACTGAAAAATAAAAAAAACCAACAACAAGGGCAACGACCTGGTGGTGGCCACTGGTTGGGCACCTGGGAAAAGGAGAAGCTCACTATAAGACCTGTGGGTCAGGGGAATGGAAGCCTGTACTGTAAAACTTTGGAAAAACGGTATCTGTAAAGTGAATATGGAATTAATGTCTGTTAGAAATGAAAGGAGTGATGGAAGGTGAGTAAGTTGAGATATGCCACCATGAACACTTGCTGAGGGGTGAAAGGGCAATAATTGATCTTCTGGGCCAGGCAAGGATTAAGCAAATGGAATATTTGAGTCAGGACACTATCAAAGAAGCCAGTTATCCATGTAAGCATTGATTGTCTTTGACTGCCCCCCTAAGAACAAAATAAACTAATCGATAAAGTTTTTGGTAGATATTTTAGAGATATTCTGAGAATAGTATTTTTATAAGAGAGTCAGAGCGCTATAAATGGTTAATAGGTGCATGGAGGTTTGATCAGTGTAAGTAGGTCAGAATAAGTCATTCTTCTGATGGTTTTGAATCGGCAGGATCAGGCAGGACTGGCCTCGCCTTTTGCAGGTGGACCTTCCCCTTCCTAAGTGACACCTTTTCATACATGAGCCATTGAAGATGGTCCTGTGAAAAATGGTAAATTGTCCCCACAGTGGCACCCACTCACCCCAGGCCCTGCTCTGCACGAACCTTCTCCCCCACGGATGCTATGCCGTGTGTGTAGCCCACGTAAGGTAGCCGCAGAGGCACCTGCAGTTTTGCTGGCCACTCTCAGTGGCAGAAAGGATTTCAACAGCCAAATGAAAGCACCCCTCTAAGGAGAGTCTTAATGAGTGTGAGATAAAAATGGTAGGAGCCAGGAAGGTGTTTCCAAACCGAACAAGGGAGGGAACTGTCGGCCAGACAGACAGCTCTGAGAAGTGTGCTTGGGACGCTTTCACATATATTGTACATTATGATGGCAACCAGCATGTTTTGGGGCCTGGGGTTTCAGATCACTGGGAAAGAGGAGGAAGTCCTGTTCATCACATACTAAATGGTAGCTGTTCTGATATGGGTCGCTTCTTTTCATCCGTGAAGCAAGTCAGCAAGGGAAGTGAAAGGATCAGCATCTTGCAGAGGACAAGATCGAAGATGAGGGGATGCGCGCGAGCCCCCTCGCTGCGAAGAGGCAGAGGAAGAGCACGAATCCACCTCTCTGAAGACTCGGCATCTTCTTGCTCTTGCCCCATCATGCTGAGTCGCCGTCCCAGGGGTGACCTAGGACAGCAGAGCACTGAGGGCACCTGTTTTCAGCTTGTGGCTTTCTAATGTAATACCGTAGCTGACTAATCATGCCAATGAAAAGCGGGAAAGAATGTGGGATACAGATACTTTCACTTCATTTTTATGTTTCCACCGAAGCTCTAAAAAACCTTCCTCTCTGCAGACCTGTGTCCAGACCAGTTCCCGAAGTACTTAGCTCAGTCCTTCTCAAAGCCAAATTGCACTGCTATTGCTGCATCTTTTTGATGAGTAAAACGATTTGAGTGATTCTCTCATAATACAAGATTTATTCCTTTATTTGGTTACGGGGATCACATGAAGGTCCTTGTGCACACAAGGCATGTACTTTTATCACTGAGCTGTGCCCCTGAGCACTGAGCTCTATTTATTTACTTGTTTATTTACTTTCTTATTTTTTTTGTAGTACTGGGGATTGAATTCATGGCCTTTACCCTGAGCTACATCCCCAGCTCATTTGCATTTTTGACTTTGAGACAGGGTCTCACTCAACTCTCCGTGGTGGGCTCTAACTTGTAATCCTCCTGCTTCAGCCTCCCAGAGGACTAGAACTACAGGCCTGTGCCACCACCTTGCATGGCTTGAATTCTAATTTGTTAAGTAACCAGTTACCAACGTCTTCCTTATCCTTGTGTTAAACATTTAGCAATTCTTTTCCTTGACTAGCTAAGGCAAAAGCAATAGGGGACTTCTGAAGGAGGGTTGTCTGTCTGGGACATAAGCAATGTCTGTTTCCTATTCGTGAGCTCTTTCTGTGTCTGCTGTCGGTGATTTTTTTTCCAAAGCGACCTACTTATTCTGGCTCAAACTCTTAAGTTGCCATGGCGAAGATGCATTTCCACTTTGCCCATTTCATTATGATACTTGCGCTTTGTGTAACTCATTCTTAGAATCTCTGAGGTGATGAGAGAGAGCCGAGGAAGACTGGGAAGAGCCTGTGGGCTTTGCATGGTCGTTGACACTTGGAAAAGTAGTAAATTTCTCAAGGCCCAGAACTATGACTTAGTGTTTCATAAGCTTTAAACTAGGAAAAAAGTTCTGCGTGGCACATAGTAGGCACTTGATAATTTTTTTAAAAAGGAAATGAAGCAGTTTGATTAAAATATCAGCAGGAAGAGCAAGGTCAGGGTATTTTTTAATTGTGAAATATGGAAGAAAAAACCTTTGCAGACTTATGATTCAGTAGCTCTAGTATCCTATTCATTTTTTTTTGTTTGTTTGTTTGTTTGGTTGGTTGGTTTTTTTTTTTTAGTTGTTGTTGTTAACAACCATGTATGTCTCACTGTGCTGCCTATACTCATCTCAAGCTCCTGGGCTCAAGAGATCCTCCCACTACAACCTCTCAGCTAGCAGGGACTGTAGGAGTGCAACTTAGAGTTTGTATTTTGTTGTAGCTTTAGACCAGGGGTTGGCAAATCCTTTCTCTAGTGGGTTAAATAGTAAATATTTTAGGATTTGCAGGCCAGCCATATATGGTCTCTGTGACTCAATTTTTCATTGTAGCATGAAGTCAACTCTAGATAATATGAAAGCAAATGAGAATGATTTTGCCACAATACAATTTTATTTGCAAAACCAAACTGTGAGCAGAAACAGCCCAAACTCCTAATTTTATGGCCTGAGAGTAAATGGATTTCATATCAAAAGACATTTTTTAAGTCAGCTTCCTATATAGAACCAAAATGATCTTATATAAAAGTCTTTAAATGGGCCTGTGAATGTAGTCAGTGAGTTTGACCTGGCGTTAGAGGGTAGAGAGGCAAGAGTCGCATTCAGGGAGATCTCCTGTAGATGCAACCATTAACTTAAGATGTTGGCTGGTTGTCTTTCAGTCCTGGGGATAGAACCCAGGGCCCTCACACTATTGCTCATCCCCAGCCCACTTTCAGATTTTGATTTTGAAGCAGGTCTCGCCAAGTCACCAAGTAGCCTTGGCTAGGTTTGAACTTGTGATCCTCCTGACTCAGCCTCCCAGAGTGCTGAGATTACAGGTGTATGCCATTAGGTCCAGCTGTTTATGCCCTTTGACCTGATTTTTTATTCTTGGAGTTTGCAAGAAGAACTAATCAGCAATAAAAGCAAATATTTTTGAGCAAATGTTCAACATGATATTATAAGTAAAAATCTAGGAACTATTCAAGTGTACAACCTGTTGGGAGTAGTCAGATCTATTACATAAAAATATACATCCTTTACCAGTCCCTTGCCCTCCTGCAATATTTTTGAGGCCCAAAGAAAGAGAACAAATGAAATCTCCACATAAGTCTGAATATTTAAAATTTATAAATCAAGCTAACAGTTAAATTATGGGTGGGCTTTTTGTTGTTGTTGTTTTGTTTTGTTTTGTTTTGCCTACTTTGACAAATACATCATCTTCTTTTTTACCTGGAAGACCAGATTTAAATTTAGAATTCTCAGAGACTTTGGAACACCAAGCTGGAACTTGGCAGTTTAGGGAGAGTCCATCCTCTGCTCCAGCTAGCTCTGTTTCTGCCCGCACTGAGAGGGACTCACATACACTTGTGAGGACACCCACGTTCCTATCCAGGTCCGTGGGTACCCTGTGGCCCATGGAGTGCACTAAGCACTTTGATTCTGCCCCAGGGGAGAGGTCAAGGAAGGGATCTAAGCAGAGCCTTTTGGTAGTGGTGTTTCGGGACTCCAGAATCCTAAGCATGATCTAGAAGAGCAGCATGAACTGTGAGGACGCATCCTCTGTTCTCTGTGGACTCCTCATTTCAGGTAAGTGATGTAGCAGGGGCAAGCCGGAGCTGAAGTCCCGGGAAAGCCAGGGCACAGGACAAGGGAGCATCTGCTTGGTTGGAGGGTAGGGCTGCCTGTGAAAATGTTTAGTAGAAGGTTTTATAACACAAAACTCTTTTCAATGGGATTTTATGTGAAAGATGTTTAGAAATAACTTGAAAACTGATCTTGTATAAGGAGAAATGCTTGCAAATGGAACTGGAAGGAAATATGACAAAATTTTGACTGTAGTTGCTTTCAAGTGCTAACGTAAAGTGATTTTTTTTTCCATTCAGTACCAAAGATTGGACCTTGGTTTTCAAGCATGCTTGGCAACCGCTGTCTACCCTAACTTTATCCCCAGTATTTTTTTTTTTTTAAGACAGGATCTCAGAAGGTTGCCCAGCTGGCCTTAACTTGCAATCCTTCTGCCTGAGTCTCCACATCAGTGTTGTTTGTGTGTTCCAGTCAGCCCATCCCCATTCTCTAACTAGGTGAGAACAGACGGAAGTTCTCTGCCTTTCAAAAGGTCTGTGATTCGTGGGAAAGAGAACTCCTAGAACCTGTGATGAGCAACAAGAAAGCAGTGTTTAAATGATACGTGAGTGACTTAGCTCTAGGCATAACTAAGTAGCTAAGTAGGCGTGATTAGTGATGGTGGTTGGGGGACCTCGCAGCAGTCCAGTTCTTTGGGTCTGATGTTTGTGTGTGTGTATTAAAATAACTCAAACCAGAAGATGTGAACCCAGGACTACAGAGACTATGATCTTGGATACATTTGTTAACTAGATAGAAGTTTTTACACAATATACGTCTTTCTTCAGAATTCACCTAGAGGCCAGGTAGAGGTTGTGCCTGTTAGTTTGACTAAAGAGTAAGTTGCCTGTTGCTGGCTGCTTATTGCAGTAACCCAGGGAAGCGTGTTTGTGACAAGCAGGAAGCCACTCTGCTACTGTCAGTACTTGCACTATTTAAGACATCAGAAAAAGTAGGGCATGAGCAGTTTCCTTTTGTTCGTCTTTTTCTGAGTGGTAGAAGAGACAGATCTGTCTCAAATTACAGAAAACCAGAGAAAATGCAATCTTATGTTAGAAACTCTTAAAATTACAGCTGAAGTCTTTCTCCCAGATCTTTCTGTCTCTGGAAAATGGCAGTGAGTCATTTTGAAGGTGCAAAGGGGACAAAGCCAAGATTAAGGGCAGAACGTGGGCACAGAGACTAGCGCTCCTGCCTCACCCTCGTGCTGCTGTTTTCTTGGGACTTGCTGTGCTCGTTTTTACCCGTTTCTACCCGTTTTACCTGGATGTAACATCTACATGCTCCTGGGTCCTAGTAAAAGAAACACATAGGTAACCTTTCCAGGAGGCGTTTCAAGTTGTTGAAAGTTTCTGTATAAATGCAAAGTTACACTGCCACTATTGTTACCATGACTTTGAAAAATTAACCTTGTTTGCCATTTCATAACAAGTGTATGAAAACCTCTTGACATAGACGTCTTCTTTTCTAATAACTTGTAAAATTTTCCCTATCCAGTTATTAATAGTAAATGAGAGGACCAGGAAAAATGAAGGGGAGTCGGAGGATCTCACATTCAAGAAGCAGCTGTCCTGAAACACTCGTGGGAGTGGAACGCTGCTGGCTGTTGGAGAGGGACCTCGGCTCAAGGGGAGGTCAAGCCGTTGCCTTTAGGGCCCTGCCCTAGTAGATACACAGACAGCATCTGGGGATGGGCATAGGGCTCCTTTTTGGTCTTCCATCAGGGAAAACCCAGATGTGGAACAGAGAGCAAGAACACGTGGCATCCATGCATCCATCTGACACTCATGCCAGTCCACGGGTGTTTGTTTCCCAGTGCAGCCACATCCCAGGAGTAATGGCTGTTTCCTCCTCTCCACTTTCCAAATCTCACATCACCCTCTTCCATTTTTGTTTACCCTAATCCAGAACCATGCAGGAAAGGGACTCTGGGAAATTTGTTTTCTAAGTTAACTAAATTGACAAAACTCAACCTGGCACACCCAGTTCAAGCAATTGTGGATCCCAAGCATGCCAGATGAAGAGGGCTTGTGTCGTTTATTTTCTGGTCTGCACCTAAAGCATGCTGATCAATGATGTTAAGAAACCACATCTTATCTGGTCAATTCAGAAAATAAATAAAAGTTGACTTATTTTAGATAGCAGTAGAGTTAGTATAATTAATTCAATAGAATTTCAGTTTTAATTACAGAGAAAATCAGTATTTTTTTCCTCCTAGAAATCTCACAAAGGCAATTTGGAAAGAGAGAAACGGATGTAAAACTCCCGTTTTGTCACACCAAGACAACATCTGAAACCTCAAACTCCAGTGCATGAGAAGGTTCTGCCTGATACGCACAGTGAAACTGACGCTAGGGCCTGAGCAGGATGCTTAGGAGGCAAAGTCCTGCTCTGCAGACTTGAACCAGAGCTAGCAGAACTGCTAAGACAAGGAGGGGGATGTACTCTGGGGCAAAACCAGTAAAGGTTTTTTTGGAGCAATGAGAATGAGTGTGCAGACTGATTCAAGAGCTTTCCTAGAACTGGTCTAGCCTAAAGAAGAAGCAAGGTGTTATGATTCAAATCTAAAATATCCCAAAAGTCTCCTGTGTTTGGAAGGTGAGTGGAATGTGGAGACACTGTACTTCACCAAGGGATTAATCAATCTGTTGATGTTTTTGCGTGCTGCTAGGAGGTAGGGACAGGTTGGAGGATGGGCCCCTGTGGTGTATGACCTAGAAGGTGTCTCCCTATCCCTGGCTCCTCCCTTCCCTCTGCTTCCTGGCCACCATGCTGTGAACAGTCCACCTCTTTGCCAGCCCCCATGCATTCTGCTTTGAAGCTGGCCAGCTGTGGACTGAATCCTCTTAGGTATTTGGGAATGTATAAGGTGTGCCTCTGGAAATAATATTTGCAGAAAGCAGCATGTAATTTAGGAAGGGTAAAGGAAAGACACTCAAAAATTTAAGTAAACCTTAACTGATGCTTTCTTCTGAAAAATTAAAGTTAAAATAACTCACACAGCCAACATTGCCTCAAAATAGAGAATTCCTGCTAGTTCAAAATATTGTCTTAACCTAGCCCCAGAGAGAATGGCACATATCAAGAACTTGAACAGCAATCAGTGCTGGCAAGGCTGTAGGGAAAAAAAAAACCCTCTTATATTGCTGGTGGGATTGGAACTGGTATAAGCACTATGGAGGGGAGAATGGAAATTCCTCAGAGTGCTAAAAAATAAATATCCCTTTTGACTTAGTGATACCTCTTCTGGGAATCTTTCCAAAGGCATCATATAACAGAGATACATGTATACCCATGTTCATAGCAGCAGAGCTAACAATAGCTAAAATATGGAAGACACCAAAATACCCATCAACAGATCAATGGATACATAAATTGTGGTATTTATACAAAACAGAGTGCTACTCATCTATAAAGACAGATGGTTTTGAGGCTTCTGTAGGTAAATGGATGCAAGTTGAGACCATCATGCTCAATGAAGTGAGTCAGATGCACAAGATTAAATATCGAATGGTTTCTCTAATATGACAACACCAGATCCCGTTTGTTTCATAGACTAAATTGGGGGAAGTAGGAGTTAGGGAGGAGGAGGAGGGTCTAGGATGGTCAAAAAGGGAAGGGGAAGTGTGTGTAACTCTGACACCATACATATGTGCACAGAATACTGAAGTCCAATGTAAACATTATGTATCGCATATATACTTATTAATAACATGGGAGAAAATATGATCTTACTCAGGCCTGTGATACCAGCACTTTGGGAGGCTGAGGCAGGAGGATCACAAGTTCGAGCCCAACCTAGACAATTTAGCAACTTAGTGAAACCCTGTCTCAAAAGCAAACATAAAAATGTACTGGGATTGTGGATATAGCTCAGTGATTAGAGTGCTTGCCTAGGTGGTACAAGGTCCTGGGTTCAGTTCCCTAGTGCTACATAATAGCCAGGCATAGTGGCACATGCCTGTAATCCCAGCACTCAGGGTGCTAAGACAGGCCCTGAGTTCAAGCCAGCTGAAGCTACACGGTGAGTTCAGAACAGCCTGGACTACAGAACAAAAACCTGTATCAGAACAAACAAACAAAAATAAAAGGCATAATGGGCCTTGGGACGTAGCTCAGTGTGAAGGCCCAGGGCTTAATGCCCAGTACTGTAAAATAGATAATATAGTCTTAGTCCCTTTTTCCATATAAATTTGCTATAAATTTTTGATCCTAGAAGTACTTCACTCAAGAATGAATGAATATCAAAAGGCATCCATACAGAATATATACAAAGTTAAAAATAGAGTTACTTCGTTTCAGTTACAACCAAAAATAGTAAAGAACTGTACCAAAAAAAAAAACCTCCTTGAGAAAAACATATAAATTGTCACCAGAAGTGCCACACATAAAATTATGGCAGACCCCAGCTTGCAGGGAGGAAAGAAAAAGAAGAAAAAGAATGACTCTGGCTGCCACAGATACCAGTGAGCTGTGCACCGGGCCTAAGCAAAGGGCAGGCAGCATTGGACGCAGGATCGAACCTACAGGTCCTGCAGCCTGCGAGTGCAGCGTGGGGCTTCTCCCTGAAAGGGCTTCCTTCAGCTGGCTGGCCAGTGTGGGAGAAGCGTGTGCTGTATTAGGGAGAGTTAGGGGTGACATCTCAGGAGCCATTTATGGAGGGAACCTTAGCTTGACCTCCTATGGGAAACAGAAGCCAGAGATGTGCCTGACCGCGGAGACTCTGGAGACACCCTTACCCAGTAACCAGGAGGGAGCGATCCCAAGAGACACGATATGCCAATGGCTGGTTTGTCTTTGGGTCACCACCAATGTTAGTGGTTTTTTTTTTTTTTTCTCACTAAACGTATGTGGGATCAGGAAATCAACAGGTTAACCAAACTCAAGGAAATGTCAAAGAAAGACGTCTTCTGAATGGAAAGGTCTTCACAAGAGGGACAGAGAATTTTCCATAACTGACTGCAACCCTGGGCAACAGAACCATGAGAAAAGAAGGCAATAAGATACTCTAGAAATACCTAACTCCCCAAAAACTGATCTCTCGGATCTGGAAGTCGAGGAACTTCATTCTTGGGGATGAGTAGGGGAGCAATAAACCTTTTGGTAATTTAATAAATACTAGAAGAAGAAATCCTAAAGCATAAACAAATGCTAGTGAGGAGACACCCACAGAACAACAACAACACGCTGGTTAAGGATTCTAAGAGGCACTATTAGTTAGGCATGCTGAAGAATTAGGATGTGAATGAAGTAGATAATTTTATAAGGAAATGCCATGATCAAAACTGGCCTCAGAAGACAATATTGACTGACCAATGGCAATAAATAAAATAGAGGCAATTTTTAAAGCTACTCCTTAAAACAGCATCAATCTCAGATGTTTCATGGTTCAATTCTATTAAAGTTCTAAGAAACAAAATTTTCAGTTCAATTTAAACTATTTGAAAGAAGGAAAGCTTTAACATTGTTTTTTATGATGCTACCATGACATCAGTACCAAATCTTAACAAAAATAGCATAAAATAACTTCAGAGAATTCAAAAGTATTCTCAAAAAAAATACGTCATTACCAAGTAGGGCTTATTCTAGGAATTCTAAAATTGCTCAAGCAATTTTCTACATTAGTGGAAAAAATCATATAGTTATCTCCACAGGTGTTTTTTTAAAAAGACACTATAAACTCAACCTCTGCTTTTTGGTTAAAAATTTTTGAAAGAGGTTAGTGGCAGTGTCTTAGGAGAATGTTTTTAGCTGTAAATGTCCACTGTATTGTTCACCAGACCTCGCACTGGAAGCCTTCAATACAAGGATTCTGAAATTGGTATTTTCCTGGAAATTTTACAAAGGCAATCTATGAAAGACAGAAACAGATAAAGAGCTACTCCAACTTTGACGAACCTAGAGGCCATCTCTGAAACTGCAATGCAGGAAGAGGTACTGCCAAATAGAGATGGTGGCACAGCTACAGGGGGCGGTATGCATACTTAGAGGCAAAACCTTTGGCGTTTGAAAGTAAAATAAAAGTTTGATTAGTTCAACATAAGAGAAGAGTTGTATAAGAATATGTTTTGAAGTCAGAAGTCCACAATAAACTGAAAAAAAATTGTAACTCAAATTACAGACAAAAGGATACTTTAATTTGTAAAAGTGTTTCTACATCAACCAACAGAAAGTGGAAACATTCGTAGCTAGTTTATAAAAAAAAGTAGAAATAGCGATTAAACTTGAGAAGATGCTGAACCTCACTCAGGGGAGGAGGAATATAAGTTAAAACTGTAGTGAACTATAATATTCTATGATTAAATAACCAAAACTTTAAAAGTTATAATAATATCTATGGGTTTTGAAAGTACAGTGAATCAGGTGCTCTTAGCACTGTACGTGGGAGTTATATAAATTAATATATATAATTTATATAATAAAAGTACTCTGGCAATCTGTCAAAATTTTAGACACACGTGTTCAGCAATTCCACTTGTAGGAATTTGTTTTACTGAAGTACGTATGTAAAATGATTGTGTAATGCTGATAATTACATTATTAATTACGTTCTGGTTATAGCTAGAGATTGGCTTCTCACTAATGAACTGGTTAAATCAGTTATGGACTATTATACAGTCATGAAAACAACATGAAAGTTCTTTATATTCTAATATGCAAAAATATAAATCTATTGTAAAGTTAAAAATACAAGATACAAAAGTGTTTGTTGTGTGATACAATTGTGGAAATATATATATATACATATATGTATATTTATATTATGATTATATGCCATCTTCCCTCCAACCAGGGATCAAAAACTTATAGTAGTAGTTGTGCCTAAGAAGAGTTATTCAGTGGGAGAAAAGTTATTTTTTCTGTGTGTGTATGTGTACATATATGTCATGGGTACATGCTGCCTACTAAAATATTAATTTTAAATTTTTCAGAAAAAAACACAGCCTGTATTGTGGGGGAATAGAGTTCCATTTATTTTTCCTAGACGACTATGAGTATAGAGTTTTTAAGCTGTAAAATCTCTTTAGAATTTATCCTCTTAAGTGATCAGTGTTTTAAAAATAATTTTTAGAAATCCTTTCAAGTATGAGATCATTAATTGCTTAAAAAGTATACCTCAGTTGAGTATGATGGCACATGCCTGTAATCCCAGTGCTCTGGAAGGCTAACAAGGGGAGACTGCAGGTTCAAGCCCAGCCTGGGCAATTCAGCAGCCTAGTGAGTGTCTGTCTCAAAGTAAAAATAAAAGAAATTGGAGATGTAACTCAGTGTGAAGGCCCTGGTACTGAGGAAAAAATCTGTACTTTCATGTTGATTATTATGTAATTTTTACCATCTTAGTTTGGAGTCAGGCTATAAGTTAGAACCATCCCTCCTAAACTAAATGACTCGGGAGTATTGTATATTTTAAGTTCATTCTCCTTTTTATAATTATTTTTCTGTCTTTGTTGTTAATGTCGGGTTCAAAATCTTTGTTTTCTTTCCTACTGTCCTTGTCCCTCATGTCTTTGTCACTTATCTGTTGCTGGGGCGATATACCTGACACCCACAATTTAAGGGAGGAGAGATTTATTTAGCTCACAGTTTCAGAAGGTCTCACACAGTCCGTTCCTGGGAGGATGGCCACTGTGGGATGGCCACATGCAGAGGTTGGAGAGCTTCTCTCCTCGTTGCAGATAGAAGCCAAGTGATGAGTCTGGAGACTGGCAGGGCTAGAGCTTTCCCAGGAGGAAGCTGGAACAGTATTTCTTCTTCCCTGCTTTCATTACTTCAAGCTGCCACTTGCGCCCCCTCACCCGACCCAGGGTGGGTGCCCCCTCCCTCACCGTGTGGCGCACAGGTCAGGACCAAACACGGGGAGAGCTCTGTCCTGGGCAACCTCCAATCTTCAGCAAGCTGACACAATCCTCCAGTTCAAGACTCAAGCCAGGGCCTCACCTCCCAACAGCACACTGTTCCACAGGTGCCCCACTGCAGCCTATACATGAGGCTTTGGAGGGACACTCCCGATCCAAGCCATAGCACATCCCACCCTTCAGAATCATCCAATGCTAGAGATTGCATAGGCAAGTGATTACATAGGCAAAAGGAGAGGCTGTCTGTCCATTAGGGTTCGTGTCTGCTGTCTGGTGTGTTGTTTATGCGCTGGTTTGCTTACTTTTAAGCACTGTTTCCAGTAGTCAAGAATTCTGGGTCAGTGAATCCTAGAGAAAGATGTTATTTATGTTTTTGAATTGTTGGAATTTTTTGGTATGTATCTCCTTAGGCTTTTTAACTAGTGATACTTAATGAAAAGACTACACACTCACACATAGATATCCAGTTCTCATTTTCTGAACCTTTCTGTAGAAATACTTTAATGTCCTGTCATCTTGGATTAAGAAAAAAAGAATAAAAGATGAACTGGAAGGCTTAATTTTTGGGAGGATGAGTACCATATAACCCTATTTCTGTGGTGGCATTTGGCTCTTGAGGGAAAGATCACAAAGGTGACAATTAGCTGCAAATTCTAGGTAATTGGCAATTCTTGTCTCTCTGAAAGTCAACCAGGAAATTTCTTGTTGGAATCCTTATTAGTACAAATACTTGTGAGAATCACTGTCCTTCTGTTCTAGAGGGTGCCATGTGTGGTGTAAGTTAATCAATGGGAAACCTTTGGCAGTGGTAGTTAATAATAGTGTAATTGTGAATTCTGGTAACGTAAGACCTAGGACTGCTCTTACACTGCTCCCAACACACACAGGAGTTTCAGAAAGATTTTAAATAAAACAACTGGTGAGCATTTGGTTTAGTAATATTTTCCTTATCATAGTTGCCATAGAGCTTATAAAAGATCGTGTTTTTTGTTTTTGTTTTTGTGGCAGTGAACCTTCTAGTCTGAAGCCTTTTTAGAGCAAGTTTCTTCAAGTGGAGATTATTTCCTATTCTTCTTCACCCACTTCCTGTGGGATTCCTCCTTGTCTCTCTCTTCTACCATCAGATCCAATGAAAGTGGATTGGATGGAATTCTGCCCATGGTGCTCAACACAACATGGCAGAAAATATTATTTTATTTACTTATTTATTTTAGTTATCATACTGGCTTCTTTTGAAGATATAGTTATATAATTTTTGGTTGTGACATCAACTAGTAAATTTATGGTAACTTGGGGAAGTCTGTTGGTAAGACAGTTACTAAGTGTCCCTCCCCAAAACAAAACAGAACAAAAAAAAAGTCCCAAAGTAGTGACTTAGTTATATGAGTGATAATACAGCTGTAGCCAGTCTCAAAAAATTGTGTCTTAGGTTTTTGCTTAGCATATGAAAGTATTATAAGTTGATAAATAGAAAAAGAGAATGTAGACAATAAGATATCTACTTTTGTGAGAAAAAATATATGCACACACAATGTAGGAAAATGTTAAGTAGGTCATTCTTTGTTAGGCTTAAGCTTGGCAATGAGAAACAAAAACTAAGAAACCCAAATGTCCATGACCCCATCCCCCCACTCAGTGGCCAGTGTTATAGAAGTAAATGTTCCAGGCAACCATATAGTTTTATGAATAAACCAAGTTGCTTTTTGTTAAAATGTTTTATTGATTTATTTATGTTTGTCATACTTTAGGTAAATTTTAGTATGAATCATCTTTTATTTTTCTCATGTTTATTAATGTATGTGATACATAATGTTTTCAAAGAACTTGAGTATTTTGTGTACATATATATTACACCAATTTTACAATCCCTTACCATTTTTTGCCCTCTCACACCATCTCCATACCCACTAATTCCCACTATCACACCCATTTGGAAAAAGAGAGAAGTTAAATTTCAAATTCCTTAGCTGAGTACTGAAAGGTACATGTTTGTGCATTCAAAAGACATACCGGTTATCATTAAGTCAATCAGTTTTCTTAGGATAAACTTACGTCAAAGACCAGTTAAGGAATTGCTACATTAAATGAACTTAAGTCTGTATCACAAAGTATATTACACATAAAGTGATAGATGTAACAGCATACTTAGTTACTTCAGAAAATTTTTTATATTTCATAAGTTACTCATATTTCACCAATTACTAACATCTTGCCAGGTTTGATTTTATTTTATCTACCTATCCATCTATAAATTCATGTACACATATTTTTATAGCAATTCTCCATGTTGAATATAGTTATATTTTACAAACTAATATACTAGTAAATATAATAATTTGAGGGAGAAGTTTCACAGATTTTATGAGAGCTGGTACTGTTTTAGTAGGTAACCACTCTTAATGATTCAAATACCAATTTTTTTGTTACACTTTCTCTTTGGATGTTTCCCTTTCTCCATGTTCTTTGGTGCTGCTTGTCTCTCTGTCTCTTTCAAAGATTCTTTCAAGTATTTTCTACAGTGCTGGGCTAATTTCTTTAGGGAATCTTATTCATGAAATTTGTTTACTTCTCTAATTCTCAGGGATAATTTTACTGTATGCATCAACTTGGGTTGGCACTTGCTGTCTTTTAAAGCTTGAAAGATCTTGCTACAGGCTCCCCTGGCCTTTAAAGTTTGCATTGGAAAAATCTACAGTAATTCCAATGGGCTTGCTTTGGTAAAAATAATGTCTGTTTATGCTGTATTTATAAGGTTTTGATTATGATATGTTGTGGCAAGTATCATTGCTAGTTGAGGTTATTTTGTTTTCTATAAGCTTCTTGTGCCTGAAAATTAATTCTCTTCCAATCTTTGGGAGACTTTCTTGCATGATTTTAGTGAATAAATTCTTTATATATTTAGTGCTGTCTTTTACTCTTTCTTCCACACCCATAATTCTGAGATCGTTTTTCTTTGAAACATCCATCAGCTGTTGTATCCAGCTACTTTGCTCATTTCTAATTTTGGAGTTGTGCCTAATTATAGCATTTGTTTCCTCAGCCTTGCCTCCAAGGTCTGAAATTCTGTCCTCACAATGTTTGAGTCAACTCCCTTGCTTTCAAATGTATTTTTCAGGTCCTGAATTTCAGCTAGATTTCTTTTCAAATTTTTCATTTCAAAATATTTTCTCATATCTTGCATTTCCTTATTGACCTCAGCCAACTTTTTCTCTGTGGCTTCTATGTGCTCAGTAAGCTTTGTATCCATTAGGACCACTGTTTGTTTAGTAAGTTCCTGTTTAAGCCCACTGATCATTGCTTGCATTTCTTTGAGGATATCTTGTTTGAACTGGCTGTTCAACTCATTTATTTGCTTTTTGACTTCCTTCCCTATGAGTTCTACTATTTCAGGGCTTATGCCATTAATTTCTGGGGTCTCAGGCATTTCTGTGGGTGTCCTGTTGCCTTGTCTTATTCCCACATTTCTGTTGTTGAGGGACTTCACTTTAAAGGCCTAGCTGAGAGATTTCTTTGAACAGCTCTGAGGGTATATGTTGGGATGAGTCAACATTCCTCTGAGTTCTGTGCTGGGAGTTGGCAGTGAGGAGGACCTAATAGTTTGATGGCCTCTGAGGTATCGTCATCATCCTCAGCCCCCTCAGCAAAGCTCTCCTACCTGTCCTGGCTTCCCTCTGAGTATGCTCCCACTACACCCAAGCCGTTCAGGGGGGTTGGTGGCCTTTCTGTCCTGTCCACAGCAGTCTCTTGTGCCAGTTTATTCCTAGTCACTGCTTAAGAGTGACCCCCAAAACTCTGAGGTGCTCTTCTGAGCTCTCTTTTACTCTAAACAGTTCAATGGAGTCTCTTTTTTAAAATGGCTCCTGCTTACATCACTGTCTGTAATGGCTGGTGGGCAGTGCTTCTGATCTGGGCTCCAGGAGGCCTTTTCCAGGGGACACTCACATTGCATTGTATGCATTACCTGCAGGCTCATTTTTTTGGAGACTGGAGATACCAGCTGCTGTCAATTACCACCTCTCCCAGTCTGCGCTTACCTTGGTGTGAGGTTCCACGCTCTGGGTTTTCCTCCATCTGTGGGTGCTGACAGCTCAGGGCCATGTGCATTTGGCCTACAGATGCTGTTTTTCTCTAATTCCAATATTTGTTCAGGATTTCTGTCCTTCCTGTGGCCTCCTTTCAGTTGTTTGAGCACTCCTTTTTCTCATATCTAGGTATGAGGTTCTGGGTTATGGGTGGGCTTCCAGCTGTCTGCAGATGCTGGTGGCTCACAGCCATTTGCAGCTAGCTTGAGGCTGCTTTCTGGGCAGCTGTTTACCTCTGCTTCTGATGTGTTGTTGGGTTTTCTGACCTTCCTATGGCCTCCTTTCAGTTGGTGGGGCACTGTTTCCTGTCCTAGCTACATTGAACTGGCGTTTTTTGAGTATATTCTCAACTTTTTAAGCAGGTCCATGAGGAGACTGTGCAGCTCTGTTACTCAGCCACAATCTCAACCAGAAATCTTGAATCATCTTTTAATCTGATAAAATAGGTACATGTGAAATAGTAACATGAGATGAAGTTTGCTGTGACCTTCCATAAAGTTCTCTTTGACCAAGACCTCTGCCTTAAATTCATTATTAAATCAGGTCTTCTCACTTAAAAACTCCCCTAAGCCGTAAAACACAAGCATCACCCGCCTACTGTTGTTTACTCCTCTTCCACTAGGGTCACTCTCAGCTCCCGTTTGGCATGTCATTTGTTGGCAGATGTCTTCTCTTATTTTTCTTTTCTTTCTTTCTTTTTTTCACCTACCTGTCCCAGTCTAGCCACAAAATCCATCAAGCCATTTTGTTTTGGAAATAGACCATGAAACTTTGAATTTCTGTGGCAACTGTTAATTAGGAATGAGAATGGGTGTTACAGGATTCCTTCTGAAAGGAAGTCAAGACAAAAATGAAAAAAAAAATGTTACTTTCCACCAGTCTGTTCTTAAATCCTCTCCTGAAGCATCCTGGGTGTTAGTGACACAGGTTAAGTGAGAGGCCCGGAGGCACATGATTCTACACATCTACACACCCAGATGCGCAGGGCACTCTCTCTTCACCTCCTGCCTGCCCATCCAAATGAATGGCATGAAGTTTACTGGGGTCTTCAAGGTAAAAACTTCCCAGTTATCCTCGACTTGCCCTCCCCTCATCCCCTCCCGTGTCTAGTGGGTCATCAAACCCTGTTAATTCAGTATCCTACAGAAGTCTCAATAGATGATATCTCAACTGGACCTGGTGGCAGAGACCTGGAAAAGGTTGAGGAAGGAGAATCACAAATTTGAGCTCAGCCTGCACGGTTTCATGACTTAGTGAGACTCTGTCTCCAAACTGAAATACGGGCTGGAGATGTATCTCAGTGTGAAGGCCATGAGCTGGATATCAGTACCCCACCTCCTGAAAATACCTATGTATATGTCTATATGTACATATCATCTTCACTGTCCTTTTAGCCCCTTGTGTCTCTTGCCTAACTCATTTTAATCATTTATTTGTCGTGCTATCTGCTTTTTAGTTGGTCTTCCCATTCCCTTTCCTCTGTCTTCCATTTGGTCCCATAATGAATATCTTTGATATAATATATATAATATATAATATAATATAATATAACATAATATAAATAATATATAATACATAACACAATATAAATATATATAATATAATGCGATATAAATAATATATGATAATGAATATATTTGATATATAATAATATAATGTAATGTCATATGTATAATATATAATATATTATATATAATATAATATATAATATATATAATAATAAATTTGATCCTGTCTGTTCTTTTGCATACAACCTACAGGGACTTTCTTTGTCTATAAAAGAAAACAAATCCCAATTGGCTTTTTAATCTGGCCTAACTTTCAGACACACACCAAGTGATAGCTACTTCGTATCCCTCAGGCCCTTCTGGGCAATGTCTTCCAGTGTACCCTCTCTGTGCCAGGTGAGTCCACAGTCCCAGGCTTCCTGACTCCATGTGTGTTCCTCCATGAGAATCCTAGCCACACTGTTTGGCATAGCCAGGTCATTCAGCCCCTCTGATCAGTGTGCTTCTGGAGCCTGTGGTCCTACTCACATAATGAGTCAACACCTGTCCCAATACTTAACACGTGGAGTAACATATTGAGTGACATACAGAATTCCAGTTCTTCCTGGACACACAACCCAAAAACCATTCAGGACAGCCCAGGACCCTGGGTAGTGGTGCTGAACCATAGTGAGTTGGAAGGAGTTCCAGTCGATGCTGCCGGCCAAGTGCTGTTTCCCATCCTCATGTCACCCTGGCCTGTTGTATGTTGGTTCTGCCACTTTCTTCCATCTTCCCTCTCAAGCCTCAGAGTACACGTGTGGCTCAATCTCTTCGGCTTGCTTCCTTCTCAGCACCAAAGGCTGTGGTGTCTCTTATGTGTGTGCATGCGGATGCACATGTATGTGTGAGTTTTGATCTAAACTCCCAGAATAGAACCAGACATGCCTACTTAGAAAATTGTATAAATGGAGAAGAAGGGGCCACAGAGAATGAATAATAGTTATTTTTCACTGACAGTTTGCCAAATTTCAAGATTTATATTTAATCCTTTCAACTACCGTGTAAAGTGTAGTTATTCTAATTATCCTTATTTTATAGATGAGTTGGCTGAAACAGAGAGAGCCAGACTGATCCTGTGGACCGTTGAGAAGTAGGAGATCTGGATCCAGCCAGCATATCTTAATTCAAAGTCAGTGCAGTGCTGTATGCACTGTTAGCCCTCAGACACTACAGAGATATCTCTGAAGGGCAAGAAAAGAGAATGTATGTTTTGCCTGATTTTTTGTTTGTTTGTTTTGAGCACTAGTGGGTTTTCCCATCAAGGATTTGAATCCAAGGATTGTGGCAGGCAAGATACTCCATTTGGACGTGAACTGAACTCAAGGACCCTGTTGCTTTTCCACCAAGAGTGTATAGGAAGGTTTGTCTCCTTGCCTGGTCTTAGACACCGGCCTTGAGCAGTGCTTCTGCCCTTATGATCAAGTTCCAAACCAACAGTTTTAGACAAAAAGTGTTTAGTTGTCACTTTTCATTGTGACAAAATGTCATCTCCTGCACAGCACACGAAAATG
Source organism: Ctenodactylus gundi (assembly GCA_004027205.1). Taxonomy (NCBI): domain Eukaryota; kingdom Metazoa; phylum Chordata; class Mammalia; order Rodentia; family Ctenodactylidae; genus Ctenodactylus; species Ctenodactylus gundi. Next base: position 727,113 of record PVKB01000432.1, read on the forward strand.
GATTGATTTCTGCTCTTCCCCTGCCAAAAAAAAATTCCTTACGATCCTGGGGCGAAACAAGCCAATTAGAAAAGAACTGTTAACCAACAATGGGGACCTTGGTGACCTGAGCCCCTGAGATATTTCTGGTCATCCCTAGGGAGAGACCTCTCTTTAGCCTGTGTATCTACATCCAGCTCTCTCTCCTGTGTTATTTTAACTACCAGCTTACTCTGTTGATTTCCAGCTTTTTTCTTTCTTTTTTTCGTCCCAGTACTGGGGATTGAACCCAGGGCTTTCATGCTGAGCCGCATCCCAGCTTATATTTTGTTTTTATTTTGAGACAGGGTCCACTAAATCACTAAATTGACCATCCGAGACTCAACCTTGTGCTCTTCCTGCCTCAGTCTCCCAGAGTTCCCGGATGACAAGCCTACGCCACTGGGCTTGGCCTCTAGCTTCTTTATTGTCAAATTCTCAGATATATCCTTCATTTAAATTGCTTATCATCTCTCTATCCACCAGATTTTTTCTATGTGCTTATTGTAGGTATAAATCCCCACCACCACCACCACCAAAAAAAAAAAAATCTTGTGCTGTACTTTAAAAAAAGCAAGCAGGGCAGCCTGAGCACAGTTGTAAGGCAGTAGCACTGGGCGGCCACGAATGGCCAGCGGTGGAATTGTGCACATAGACATCTTCAGTCGTGTCAGCTGCAGCCCCAGCCGTGGATGTGTCTTCGTAGTCTTGGAGATGCGTGGCGAGAGGATAACCTGTCTGCCCGTCTGGCAGGATCTCAGGTCCAAGACTCTCTTATACCGAAGTCCTAACAACTGCTGTTGATTTATTCATTTATTCCACAAACGTTTACTGAGCCCATCGTGCCTGCTCGGCAGGGGGCTGCGCTGTGGCCTGGTGCCCTGATTGAGGAGTGCCTGTGCTCCTGGCTTCACTGGCTGGAGGGGTGTTGGCTTTGCAAAGAGAAAAGCCTCTTTAGCTGCCTGTATTTGTTGCTCTCTGTTTTGCCTTTTTTCAAGTAAATCTCATGCTATAATTCATTCATTCATTACTTTCCCCTAGGTCTTCAACTGACTATCCAGGGTTCATCAATCCAGAATTTATTTAACTCTTTTTAAAAAGCTGAAACCAAGTCAGCCATTGGAGAACACTCTTATTCTGGCTGTGGGCCAGCTGTCATTGTTCCTCCCGGCTGAAAAGGCAGGTCAGAGAGGCAGTCCTGTGAGGGACAGGCAGGGGCAGTCTGTCGTGACCGGGCCAAGGAGAGCACCAAAGTGCAGGGGCCCTGGTCTGTGCACACTGACCTCAGGATTTGGGGATGGGAAAGACAAACAAATATTTCTGCAGGGTGTGTCCAGAATGGAGTTGTCAAGGTCACTGTGGTGCAAACGGAACGCACGGTGTCAGTGTGTCCTGGTGTCCCGGTTCAAGTGACCTTTCCTGGCAACGTCTATAAAGAACACAGAGCGTGTTGTGACCTTCACTGCCGATACCGGGGTGTTCTTCTAACAGCTTAGTGAAATCTCTTAGATCTGTTTCCATTTGGTGTGGAGTGCTTTGAAAGCGGAGCCAAGCTTGCGTTTTCTGTTGATGGGACCTTTGCCCAAGTGTGCTTTGCTCCTCCACTTGAACCTATCTGTAATGCTGTGGTCTCTCAGTCCCACCAAGCAAGGAGCAGAGGCACACAAGGACTCTCAGTGGCCTTCAGGTTCCTTCCACACGTGAGGAAGAGATACACCTAGATTTCCCCTTGGAAAAACTGCTATGAGCCTGAGGGGGGAAATCAGGAAAGTGACAGTGGCCCTGACTTTGTTTCTTCATTAACATATTCCGAATTTTGGGGGGAGGAGGGCGGTATTGGAGATTGCACCCAGGGCCTTCACACTGAGCTACATCCCCAACCCATTTTTATTTTTGATTTTGAGAGAGACTCGCTTGCTAAATTGCCAGGCAGGGCTGGAACTTGCAATTCCTCTGCCTCCGCCTCACAGGGTGTTGGGATTGCAGGCCTGTACCACCTGCCCAGCTAACAACAGATCTGATTTTCTTGGATGGTAACATATGTAGTTTTTCCCTCTCCTCATGTAGCCACGATGGATGTAAGAGGAGGTAGAGTATTGAGTAGCTGTTTGGATAAGAAAAAAAAAATCAATACTATTCAAATATTACCCTCTTCTTATTTTTCGATGGGAATATTCATTGATAAACTGTATTGTGTATGATGCTTTCTGACACATGTGTACTGCTTCATTGCCTTGATATTTTTTTTTTAAGTAGACATCAAGCTAATTTATCCAGAGGTTTTTTTTTCCTCTGGCCCAAAATCAGTGCCTTGTCATTAGCAGACTTCACTTACTAGGTTTAGTCAAGTCTGAGCTGCACAATGGTTGAATTGGTGACTATTATATTTGTTTAACTGCTGTAAAGTAAGTTTGCAACAATAGATGCTTGCACTTAAATAGGCCCAAGGAACGTTGGGCCCTATCAATCATGGAGACATTTCCCTCCTGCTGTCTCCTCTGATGGACAATTCTGCTGATGCGGATATTCAGAAAGAAGGGATCAGGAAGAACAGATGATGGGTAAAGACAATCTTCTGTCTTGAGAGGAAATCGGAGAAATCCTTTTAAGGAATTTCTTTGTTATGGTGTCAGAAGATTAATTATGCTCGTGTGAGAACAGCTTTCTCATTGGGTGAAAAGAGACATTATCTTCCTGACTTGGGACAGATTTTCAAAAAAGAGAGTTAAAGATTTCAGCTTCTCTGAAATCTTCTTATTCTGTTGTCTTCGAAGAATCCCCCAAGACCCTTGGATTACACATCTGTGGCGTTGAGACGGTCCCAGAGTCCCTAATGAATTGGGCATTTTTGTTTCAAGCAACCCCTCAGCCCTGTTCCTCAAGCAGATACCTGGAGAATATCAGCTTTCAAAGTAATATAACCATCATACAGTGGCAACTTAGAAGCCAGGAATGGTATCCTGTCGTATCCTGTAGAGACACTGCAGTACAGCTAAAAGCTTGTATGTCAGTTCAGTAAACAATTTTTTTAACAAAGCAAATAATTTTATAATCTGAGAAAATGTCCTTTTAAAAATTTTAATTGTCAATTAAGTTAATTTAATTTAATTAATCCAGTTGAAAATTGGGGTAACAGCAAAGTCACCTTCCTTGCAACTCATCAAAGCATAACAACTAGTATTTGAAAGCTAGGACAGAAAAGAGCTGCGTGGGATGTAAGGGTAGCGAAGCTATTACAAATATAACATTATTTTCCAGGTAACTTAAATCTCAGGACTTCGTAGAAAATCAGTGATATCAGTGAAAAATATTCCTAAAATATGTTAGTTTATACTCTTCCTTTTAAACAATGTATCCTGACTGACTCAGGATCATGACAAAAATCCTCTGTTCTGCTGCACTAAAATACAATGGCATCCTCAGGGACTGTTCAAGTATTTAGTGAGGGGTTATTTCCCTCTACACTCAGTAGACCACACAGTCATATTTTAAATTTTATTGTCACTGTTTGTGGAAGTGAAATCTCTTCCCTTCCTGTGAGTTATCACTTCTCCCTGGAATCTGCATGTCATGGTGCTGGTAAACTGATACTATTAGCTTTACACCTAAAAATGAGCCTCTGTGGGCACAATGAGTTAGTTTTATTTAGTTAATTTTTCTACTATAAAAAAGTAGTTATCATTTTTGGGGCTGAGGGCGTAACTGAGCAATTAGAGTGCTTGCCTATCAAGTGTAAGGGCCTGGGTTGAATTCTCCTGGACCACATGAACCAAGTGTGGTGCCTGTAATCCCAAGGAGGCTAAGAGAGGAGGATTGTTGGGAGTTTGAGGTTAGCCTGGGCTACAGAGTGAGCTCAGGACCAGCCTGGGCTGGGGAGTGAGATCCTGTCTCCAAAAAAAAAAAAAAAATCAATTTTTTCCTCTTATACACAGATTTTCTAAGATAGATAGTTGAGAACTCTGGAAGGAGGTATGACTGTGCTCACTTGAATGTGCATACACGCACACACACACACACACACACACACACACACACACATGCCCTTGTGGGCTCCTGCACATATGACTAGGATCATGTGCTAGTTGTGCTGTGTTAGCTGTACAGTATTGGCGCTGTACATGATGTGTTATTTAGTGGCACTGAACACGGAATACCAGGGGCATAGTTATCCTCCCGAGCCTTGAGAGTAGACTTGGAGCAAGTGTGCCGCGCTCACCCTGTCTGCCCTGCTGTCCCAGGGCCCAGCGCTGCTGCTGTGAAATGATAGCTATACCTTGGTTTAAAGTAAATATTATCTATTTTATTGCACCAGAAAAGTATCATTAAAATGAACATTAATTCACTGATATTTATAAATGTTCTTTCAATAACTGTAGTACTTGTAGAGACAAATGCAGATTTTTTGAGCATTTGTAGCCAAGATCAAGTGAGTAAGTAAAAAAAAATTATCTTTGAGACAAGATCTTGCTATCTCCCAGGCTGGGCTCAAGCTTAGTTTTTTGTTTGTTTGTTTTTAACAGTACTAGGGACTGATTCCACAGCCTTTGAAGTGAACTGTATCTCGAGATCTTTTAATTTTTAAAGTTCTGAAATAAGTTCTCACAAATTCCCAAACTTGTGATCCGCCTGCCTCCCCTTCCCAAGCCCAGGATCGTCTGAGTGTGCCACCGCACCACATCTGGCTCTCAGGCAAGTCTCCTGCTTCTGCTTTCTGAGGAGCTGGGGCTGCGGACCACCACATTCATCTGTGCAGCTCCTACGTCAGTTCACTTTTAATAGTAATACTTGAAGAACTGTGACCAAGATTGAAGCTTTAATATAATACTAGTTCTGTGTCCAGTTTTTTGTTTTTGAAGGTGATAAGAGAAAATGATGGTTCTCATGAAGTTTTGAAGAAACAGTTGCAGAAAAATAAAGTCCAAGGGGTGAATGCCATCCTTTTTCTCCTTCCCATGAGAGAGGGAAATGATGACTCCATTGCATTTTGTCTTGCTGGGGGAACGCTCCCACTGTGCTCCCGTATGCTGTCTTTCAGTAGGAAGCACTGACCCTCGAGAGGGCAAGAATTAGAACTGAAGGTCACTCATCTCTGTGACCTAGGGGCATAGGATGCTCGGAGAAAAACCAGTTTACTAATTAATGCAAAATATGGACAGGTGTAGAAAATGTTTTTCTTTTTGACTTTCTGACCCTGCCTGCCTTTAAAAGAAGAACAGGGGCTGGAGAAATGGCACAGTGGGTAAAGCACTTGCATTGCAAGCGCAAGGCCCTGAATTGATTGCCTAGCGCCACATAAAGTTGGGTGTGGTGGTGCACACCTGTAGTCCCAGCACTTGGGAGGCTGGGGCAGGCAGATTATTTCTGAGTCCAAGGCCAGCCTGGGCTACCTAGTGAATTCAGGACCAGCCTGGGCTACAAGGCAAGACCCTGTCTCAAAAAAAGAAAAACTAAAAAGAAGAAGAAGAAGAAGAAGAAGAACAACAACAACAACAACAACAACAACAACAATCAGGGGTTAGGGTATAACTCAGTGATTACAGCACTTGCCTAAGAAGTAGGAGGACCCAGGCTCAATCCCCCAGCACTACCTAATAGCTGGGCATGATGGCACATGCCTGTAATCCCGTAACTGGAGAGGGTGAGGCAGGAAAATTGCTGTGACTTTGAGGCAAGCCTAAGCTAGTAACTTCAGGACTAGCCTGGACTACAAAGCAAGACCCTGCCCCCCCCAAAAAAAATCCGTTTATCATCCACCAGTTGCATGAATTAAATGGAAAAGAGCTTCCAGTTTTCACCTTTCTAAACCCATTTTTCTGGCCCTACCTAAAAGTAAATCATTTATACCTACAAATTTTTCCAGTTTGCCGTTAATCTTAGTAATGGTACTCTCACACTCTCTGTAAAAGCAAGATAAAAGCTTATCATGGGGAAAGAAAACAATGTTGAATTTTTAGATTGGTTGTATGAATGTATACTGGGAAAGATGGCTTAATATTTTGAATTGGCTTTTTGATAATGAACACATTATCCAAATTCTGGTGATTGCTGGAATGTGATGTTTTGAACACATATCAGGTATGATGATGCATTTCTTATTATCATTGGTAGCATATCATACCTTCAACATTAATAGAAATGTTTCAACAGTTTGTTCGGGGGGATGAAAAGATCATGTGTGTCTTTGGATGTGTTCCGAGATGATCTTCATTCTAGAAACAAATGGGTTGTCAGAACAAAATAATGTGAGATGAGAAATGAATCAAGGACAAAAGATGTTTTTCTTTGGTGATTTTTGTTTTGAATGCGAACGCTCTGTATCACTCTGCTGCTTCCACACAATGATTAAAAGGAAAAATAAGCCTACGCAACACTGACGAGCTTGTCTGCTATTAGATGGTGAAGTGAGTCTTCAAGTGAAGACCTTGATTACAGCATCTGTAGTGTGTTTGCATTTCTTAAAATAATCTTTCTAATAAGTTGTCCCCTGTCTGAATGGTGAAAGAATGTGTGAAGGGCAAGGCTGCACTGACCTCCTCTCTCTGACCCCTGTGGTACCGGCAGGTTGTAAAGGTTAAACTAGCAAAGATGAAATGCAAACATTAGTGGCCTGGTGCTTTTCCAGATCCCTCTGGAAACTATAGGATTCCACTTGTGTCATTTTTAAAGAAAGAGAGAAAAGTTATTCCCTTCAGGTGAGCAGTTCAGAATGGGGAGACATTGCCAACCCAAGTTCTGGAAATTGAACAGAAAGCTTTGTGTGTGGTAAGCACACACACACACACACACACACACACACACACACACACACGGGTTAAGTTTTATTTAATTTTTTATTTTTTATTTCTATATCACCTCCCTTTGACCTTCCCGCCCTACCACCCTCCTTCCCTGTCCGTCTCCACAAAGCCCATCTTTTTACTTTCTTCCATATCTCTTATATTTTTTATAGTTTGGTTTTCTCATATTAGAGAAATCACATGATATTTAACTTCCTGGGTCTGATTCATTTCGCTGAGCATAATGGTCTCAAGGTGCATCCATTTTCCTACATATGATTCAAATTTGTCATTCTTAATGGCAGAATCATACTCCATTGTGTATATGTACGACATCTTGTTTATCCAGTCATCTGTACTCGGGCAAATTTGTTTCTTCCAAGATTTGGCTATTATAAATTGTGTGGCTATCACAAAGGCAAATGAGAAAGTTAGAACTTACTTAATTGTATGGAATTGTGTAAGTAGCTTAGAATCCCATATTCTTGTAATCCAGTTTCTCTATAAGTCAGAAGTAGACCAGGAAATATAACTTTATTTTTTCAAATATAAACCAATTCTTTTTGTCTGACCTCAGATGTCTCTAAATAGGGGTTTTCACAATTTGTGTAAGTAAACTCATGTTTATGCAACCTAACATATGCTAGTTCTCTGTTGAGTATTTGTTTTTGTGGGGGTTTGTTTTTGTAGTATTAGGCATTGAACACGGGGCCTTTACTCTGAGCTACGTCCTCAGCCTCTTTTTATTTAGTTAATTTTTTTTGACAGGATCTCATTCATTTGCTTAATTGCCCAAGATGGGCTCAAACTTGCAATACTCCTCCTGCCTTAGTCTCCCAAAGTTCTGGGATACAGACCTATACCACCAGGCCCAACTTGTCTTGAGTTTTGATTAGAGTGTGGACCATTTCACATGATCCTTTTCTGTGACCCTGCAAACATAGTGTCGCTTAGCGTGAAGAACGTAAGATACAGACTTTGAAGGGTGTGGATTTGAACCTCTTTGCTAACTTTCTTCTACACATTCAGCCTTTGATGCCTGTTTTATCATGTAGGGAATACAACGATGCCTATCTCAGAGTGAGATGGTAAGGATTAAGTGAAGCAAAATGTTTCAAAGCTCCCGGCACAGTTCTGAGATGTTGTTTGGAATTTTTTGGTTAATGAAACTTCTCTCAACCTTAGACTAAAATAATATTTGATATATTGTTTTCTTTAGTTTTCCTTAACCTCCTAAAATAGTCAAATTCTTATTAAAATGTAAAACATTATAATTGTGCTTTCCCCTTCGTTCTCATTGCCTGTTTGAGTGGACACTGGCTTGGTGAGGTTCAAGTGCAGATGACCTTCCTGGCCATTACCTCCTGAGCAATGTGAGTTTGCTTTGTTTGCCTGTACTCACTTTTCCTTTTTAGCTCTTAGGATTCCGCTCAGTGCATGCCACACTTCCTACCCATTGAGCCAGATGATACAGAAGGTAGCTGTGGTCTCAGTACCACAGCCACAGCCAGGTTCTGGAGTCAGACACATGCATTCCACTAACCCTGTGGCTACTTATGGGTGCGGTAATCTGATAAAGATCAACTGAGATCTAGAAGGTATAAAAGCATGGTTCATCTCTGGCTGGGCTCGCATACCTGACAAATGCAGGTGCTTCGCTTCGCGTACATTGATACGCTCCTCCCGTCCTGAGGGCAGGCAGGATTATTTCCACTTCACGGATCTGGGGCCTGCCTCTGCTACCAAGGAGGGAGGGGGCGAGAAGGAATCCCTAAGAAAGAGACAGGAGGAGACATTCCATGTTGCTGTCAGTACGTAAAGAGCTACCAGAGAAAACGCTCTGTCACTGGCTGTGTAGAATAGGTTTCTGCCCCTAGCCTACATGACAAAATGAGAAGCCACTGGGGCTGGTGGCGCAGACCTGTGATCCCAGCCCTGTGGGAAGCTGAGGCGTGAGAGTCACAGAGAGTCACAAGCGCGAGCCCAGCCTGGGCGTGTTGGCAAATTGGGCTGAGGGTGTACCTCATGCAAAGGCCCTGGATGGGTCCTCAGTACCACCGAGAGAGGTCACTGCACAGGCGACATGTTCTTCAATTGACACTTGGTGTCTGCCACCAGCTTAAAGTGCAGCTGGGCCGGAAGTCTCCTTATGTCAGCCAAGACTTCTAATTTTTAAACCAAAATGGGTGGTAAATCCAAAGCTGCTCTTTGAAATTTAGATTCACTAAGTTTCCAAGCACCAGTGAAAACGATGTGTTCACCTGGTCTAAAATCCTCAGGGGACACCAGCCTGTGCGGTGTGAACCTTCTGCCTCCCCCAGCACAGCCCTGTTCCTGACCCTCAGAGGGCACCTTCCAAATGACAGAGGGGGCTGAACCTCTTGTGTTCCTGCCAAGGGGTTATTATTATAAACAGGCAAAACTGAGGAGGCAGGATGAGAAATTGTCTGAAAACGGAAACTGCAAGGAAAGTTTCTCATTATTGTACCTCAGTTTTTGCCTTAGGCCTTGGGAACTATGTACATTATCACAATCATTTTCACTGGTGTATTGGTAAAATTGCAGATAGATGGCTGTGCACCTGAATACAGTGACAGGGAGGCCCTCCACCTGGAATCCCTTACACATCTTACAACCGCTTACAGTTGGAGAGGTTTGAGTTTGTAGTTTGTATTTAAAGTAGCACTTTTAAGCAAAACAGGCAAAACTGAAATGATGTGTGCCACAAACTTTGAAGTTATTAAAGACATTTAAAGTTTTGAGAGAGCCTGAGGGCATAGCTAAGTGGTTAGAGTACTTGCCTAGCAAGAGCAAGGCCCTGGGTCCGATTCCTAGCACACAGAAGCAGGAGTGGTGGCAGCCGCTTGTAAGGCCAGTACTCAGGAGGCTGAAACAGGATAGCTGTGTGATCTAGGCCAGCTTGGGCTACATAGTGAGTTCGAAGCCAGCCTAGATTGCAGAGAGAGACCCTGTCTCAAACAAACAAAAATATTAGATACATAGTCTGGCTCATGAATATTGATCACGATCATTTTGCATTCAAGAACCATACTTAGAGGGGCTGGAAACATAGCTCAGTAGCTAAGAGAGCTTACCTCGCATGTACAAGGCCCTGGGTTTAGTCCCACAGCACCACATAATCATGTCTATTATCCCAGCACTTGGGAGGCTAAGGCAGAAGGATTGCTATGAGCTTGAGGCTAGTTTGAGCTACACAGTAAGTTAAGGAGACCAGCCTGGACTACCAAACAAGACCCTGTTTTCAAAAAAAAAAAAAGAAAAAGAAAAAGAAAAGAAAAGAAAAAGAAAGAAAGAAAGAAAAACCAAAAAATCATCCTTAGATTCTTATTCTTCTAGGCCTTAAACATCCCAAACACAACTGAGATGGAATTAAAAATAAAAAAACACCTGATGATCTAATGAAGACAATTTCTTAATGTGTCAGAATGAGTTCTTTGTATCTTATTTGAATCTTTTGTTGCTTTAAGCTAATCTGCTTGAGGATTCTCAAAGCCAGCACACAGCAAAGCTGCAATGGCCTCATCTGGAATGTCGCCTTTTGTCATGAGCCTTACCAGGCCCTCATTGCTTCCTTTGGTCCTCTGGTGTCTTCACTAATGTGATTTGTGCTCCTTGGCTCTGCAGGTAGCCCTGAGCCTTTATAAGCAGGATTTACAATGGGACTCACCACCCTTGCTGCTAATGAAGGGAACCACGGGGATTTTTGTATTGTTTTAACTCTGTCTTCTAAAAGAGTAGAGGCAAATTTTGCTCTGGGGTTAGTAAACCTTCACCTTGTTTTGCATTTACTTTCATTTTAACAATTGATTTACTAACTGTGATGCAAAATATACAAATATTTTTGTTGAGGTGTCAGAAGGTTTCATTTGCCAGCCTTTCATGCTAATCACTAGAATTGTTTGTTATTGAACCTGGAAGGAACAAAGTGATGCCTGTTTAAACTCAACCAGTTGGCATTTCACCTTCATCTGCTTTTGTCTTTCAAGAGATTATTGACCAATTTGGTTGTTAAGGGAAAAAAAAAAAAAAAAACCTACAAGACTGGAATCACCTATCCTGGTACCAGCCTTTTTATGTATATCTTGACTAAGTCATTAACACTGTTTCTTTCTCATTTGGAAAACTGAAGTGTGTCGGGAAAGTGCATGTGAGATCCACAGTGATGTGTCAATATTCTTCCTGCTTTCTTTTCTTTACTATCATTGTAAACTAAGATGATGCGTCATTGGATTCTTTCAGGTAAACTTATCATTAAAAAAATAAACTTGCACCTGATAAAATCATTCAACCAGCTTTTGAAGCGGTGGCTAAATACTGAATGTCATCAGATTAGTGAGTGGCTTATAGAGTATGGCCCAGTTGTACAGAGAGAAGAATTTGCCTGTATCCAATTGGGAAGTACAGAGCTCATATTTTAATTGTGCCTCATGCAGCAGTGGCTTCAAGTGTGGTTTGAAGGTCTCTCAGGGGTCATGAGTCTTTGGCTTTTACAGCAAGAAGGGACAACCATTGGGTTCAATGAGCAATCATTGAGTTCAATCCTATAAATTGTATTAGTGAGCATTCAGGAAGCCCAGAAATGCTTCGTAGTTTATCCATGGTCTCAGAATTTACAGAGCTTCCAGTAGAGCCCCAGCTGCAGAGGCGAAATGGTATGTGTCACAGTGGAAGCGTCCTGTCCACTTCTCAATGAAAAATGGATTTGGAAAGAATGAGGGGAGGAACTGTGAATTCCAAGTTTTAAAATCACCACTTGTTAGGATTAAAGTTGGCCCGTTTTTCTGTTGGAACAGCTAGATGAAATTCAGTTAAAACTGCCCATGTATAGTGATGAGAACACACTGTGTACAAGCCACCACTGGGATGATGTTCCTGGAAGATGATTAGGCCACAGTTCCTTCAGTTTACAGTCTGACCTGGAGGTGAGGCGAGTATTCAGTGAATACAGTATGAGTGGCTGGGATTAAAAACAACAAAAGACACAGAGGATTTCGAAGTCCTAATGGAAGAGCAACTTAAATAGACCCGCATAGGAATGTGTGTTTAATAGCAGGTCACAGTTCAATTCAGGGGGCTCTGGGAACTTATAAGCAATGTCTTAAATCAGACTGGTAAAAAAGAAAGGAACTAGTAAGATAAAATTTGAGCAACAGTTACTACTGTTGAGTTGGCAATTGCTATCAGAAAAAATGCTCATTTTTGCAGGCTGATGTCACTATCAATTCATTTTCCTTAACCCTGAATACTGTGTAGTTATATTTTTGCATTTGACTGAAGTATTTTTCTAAGAAATCACTGGCTCCAGATCTATTCTGCTTTCTTCAAACCTAGACCCAAATGCCCCTTTGTTGATAGGCTGCTTCTCTCACTCATAGGAGCCTTTAGCTGACCCCCCAAGTCCTTGTGATGTCAAGTGTACCATCCCCAACCCTCGCTTCCTCTTGAACTTCAGACTGATCTATAAATTACTGCTGGGTATCTTCATTTGGGTGTTCCACAACCATTTAAGAACTGAACACTTTGCCTTTCACCCTAAAACCTTACCTTCTTCCTCAGAGAAAGTAACATTATGAACCTCAATTTACACTTAAAAAAAAAAAAAACTGGCTGGCATAAGCCAAGTATAGAACTTGTGTCTACTTGGGAGGCTATAAAAACCCAAACCAGTGAGCTTCTTGGGTTTTTTTTTAATACATTAGCTGCAATTGCAGGAGAGATAGCATAGACAATAGATTTTAAGAACATGGCTTTGAAGTAAGATGAGTTTGTGTCTAACTCCTGACTCCACCACTTATCAGTTAGCTGTGTAACCTTGGGCAAATTATTAAACTTTCTAAGATTTGGCTATCTCATCTAAAAAATAGGGATTAATAATTGTACTTATAGATTATTCTGAGGAATTAAATGAGATGACACACATGAAGCAGTGGTCATAGGTGTCTTTAGCTAAGATCTATGAGGACAGATCATTTCCATTTCGTTCACTTTTGTATCTGCAGGACCTGACTGAAAGAAGGTACTCAGTAAATATTTGTTGAATGAGCAATTGAGGTGAGGCATACCTGCATCAGACCTCTGCTTGAGGGGATGGAGGGCAGCAGCACATGGTGGAGAACTGCCTGCTTTCTCACCCCCACCCCTTGCTCTTAGTCCCTAATCCCTACTGATTGAATTCCTAAATATTTCCCAAGAAGTACTGTGATTGCAGCAACAGGCAAAACCAGAAGAGCGTAGTTCCTGATTCCGTAGAACTTAGAGTCTAACAGGGATGAAAAACATCAATTAATTGTAAAGGTTACTCTGTAGCTCAGAAATAAGTCAGTTGTTAGGAAGAAGCTGGACACGGTTCTATGAGCATTTGTCGCAAAGGACTGGGGCCCAGAGTCGTGCTTGAGCTGACATGTAAAGGCTGAAAGACCCTTAAGTGGGAGGTATTCCAGGCAGAGGGCATGTGAGTGTTTCAGAATTGATCAATGTTGCTGGAGCAAGATAAGGAAGAGCCAAGAGGAGGCGAGAGAGTGCCCAGGGGTGCCTAAGGTGTTGATTTTCTATCCTGGGAGCCAAAAGTGCTAACATAATTTTATTTGGATTATAATGTACAAAAGAGATTGGAAAATTCCAGAAAGGAGGTGAAGAGAGGAATTAGGCAAGTTGGTGGTGCCTCTTGGGAGGGGCCTTCGTTTCTACCCATGAGAGTGGGGCTCTGCACAAGGTCCTTAAAGTGTCTCTTGCCCTCAAAGAAAGCAACCCAAGAGATCAAGGCAGAAGCTGCAGTATCTTCTATGACATTGGAGGTCACACATTGCCTCTTGTTTGCTGTTTTATTCATCTCACAAGTCCACCCTTGTTCGGCATGGAAGGAGCTGACACGAGAAGCCTCGTGAGAAGGAAGATGGCTACCACACATCAACCTATGAAACTCGAACAGTCCATTATTCGGTAGTATATTGTGTGTATGCAAAGGAAATTGAGAAGCAGTATCCAGATGGAGAAAAGCCACAAATACAGGTGACTGAAATGTAGCAGGAGGGAAGGAACATTTAGAAATCTACCAAATGGGCATATTCTATGAGAACTGAAGAATGTGGATTGGGTTGAGTGACATGGATTTTAATGACCAAGAAGTTTTTCTTCATAATATGGTTTGCCGGGCTCGGAGTACACACCTCTAATCCGAACACTCTGGGATCAGGCAGGAAGTCTACACATTTGAGCCTCGCCTGGGCGACTTAATGACTTAATTGACACCCTGTCTCAAAATAAAAATAAAAAAGGTCTGGGAAAGTCCCTCATTGTGAAGGACCTGGGTCAATCCACAGCAGCCCATTTTTGTTTTTGATTTTGAGAGGGTCTTGCTAAATTGATAAGTGATTCCCCTGTCTCAGCCTCCCAGAGTGCTGGATGGATGACAAGCCTAGACACAGCATGAGACCCAGCTAAGATTTTCTTTTAATCTTGTCTTTTCTTTCATAATCTTTCATATGAACTTATGGATGTTTTAATAAAGTTCCACAAGAATTCTACTAATAATTTAATTAGAGTCGTGGAAGTTCATCTTTTTGGTAAATACATATTTCTATGATGGTTGTGCTTCATTAGGCTTGCTGGGTCCTATGGTAGTTCTATATTAATTTTAATTTTTTTCTTTTTTTGAGACAAGGTCTCGCTCTGTAACCCAGGCTGGTCCTGAACTCACTGGTGTAGGCCAAGGTTACATTGGACTCAGGACAATCTGCTTGCCTCTGCCTGAGAGCTGGGATTACAGGCATGCATCAACATGCCCACCTTTATGTGGTGCTGGGGAATCAAACTCAGGACCTTGCGCTTGTAAGACAAGCGCTTTAACCACTGTGGCATTCCTCCAGCACCAATTTTAATTTTTGGAAGAAGCTTCGGATTGTTTTACATAATGGCTGTTCTCCTTAACATCCCCACCAACCCACCAACCGTGTGCAAAAGTTCCCTTTCCTCACAGCTTCTCCAAAATTTCCTATCTCTTATCTTTTTGATAATAGCTGTTGTGACAGGTGGGAGATGCTATCTCTCTTGGGGTTTTAATTTGCATTTCCTGGTGGTTAGGCACTCTGTGCCTTCCATGTGACGACTGGCCATCTGCTTTTCTGTAGGAAAAATGTCTGTCCAGGTTCTTCGCCCGTTTTACAACTTTCTATTGAGTTGTTTGAATATCTTGTATATTTTGGATTTTAACTGCTTATTGAATATACAAATACATTAGTCTTTCCGCCCATTCTTTAGGCTTTCTCTTCACTGTGTTGATTGTTTCTTTTGCTCTACAGCAGCTTTTAAATGTAATGTGATCCCATTTTTCACGATTTGGGGTTGTTTGCCTACGCTTTTGGAATCATATCCAGAAAATTATTGCCTGGGCCAGTGTCATGGAGTTTTCCCACTATGTTTTCTTCTAGTAGTTTTACAATTGCAGCACTTACATTTAAGTTTTTAATCTACTTTGAGTTGATTTTTGCATATGGTGTGAGATAAGTCTTACCTCATTTTCTGCAAGTGGATATCCAGTGTTCTCAACACCATTTATTAAAGGGCTGTCATTTTCCTCTCCTGTGTTCTTGTTAATTTTGTTGAGAATCATGGTAAGTGCATGGGCAGGCGGTTGGGCTGGCTGGCTGGCTGGCTGGCTGGTCTGTCTGTCTTTCTTTCTTTCTTTCTTTTTTCTTTCTTTCTTTCTTTCTCTTTCTGGTATTGAAGATTGAACCCAGGGCCTTTGGACTAATCCAGTGATATATCCTCAGACCATTGTATTTTTATTTTGAGACAGAGCCTTAGCAAGTTGGCTAAATTCCCCAGGTTGGGTTTTAATTTGCAATTCTCCTATCTCAGCCTCCCAGAGTGCTGGGATTACAAATCTGTGGCATCTGGCCCTTCTATTTCTGAACTTTCTGTTCTGTTCCATTTGGTCCATTTTTTATGTTAGTGTGTTTTTTAAATATCAATATTATGTTGTTTTGATTACTACACCTTTATCATCAATTTTTAAGTCAGGTACTATGATGCTTCCAGCTTTTTTGTTTTTTTAATTTTTTCTCCAGATTTTCTTTTGCTATTCAATGTCTTTTATATCTTCATATATACTTTAAAGTTGGGTTTTCTGTTTCTGTGAAAATTTTAAAATAACTTTAAAATTTTTTTCTAATGAGACCTTTTATTCTGTTTTCATTGATGTTTATGGAAAATAGCTTTGCTGATAATTTACTGTGGCTCAGATTTGATACCAGTGTGTATTTCTGGCCAACTAGAACCAAGGTCAAATTGCATTCTTCTTAGATGTATTTTGTTGATAAATGGTACTTCACCATTGAAATTTTTAAATACAATCTTTAATAAGAACTCATAAGTCACGTTGATTAGGTCCCAAGAGATAAGGGACTGATGGTAACTCAGATGGGCACTCCTAAAGAGATTTTTAAATTTCCTGTCCCATTCTAGCCAGGTTGTTTAAAAACCTTGGGAAAAGACTGAAATTCCCCTCTAATCTGAGACTGGACTCGAGTTCTTAACAATGTTAACTGGAAAAAACAAGAACCCCAACATGGCACCCAATAAATCTCAACAGATAAAGTCATTGACCAAATGAGCACGGTGGATTGTTGCAATAGGCAGATGGTTCTTAATGGACCCTCATAGGCCAGAAAAAAGGAAAAAGAAAAGAACATTGCTAAATCCATTATGGAAAAGAATGGGCACAAAGCCTTGGTAATACTCTAATTCCATGACATTCAGTGCCCCGAAAGCCTGGTACGTGCTTATGAATTTATCACAATGCTTGTGGTCCTGAAGTCATGTCTTTCCGGTGGAGTGAAGATGGCTTCTGTTGTCCCTGCAAGGACTGCAGCCGTGCCACAGGTTACAGACTCTGGAGCACTGACATGCTTATGGAGAAGGCAAGAAAGATCCTCATACAGACCACACATCAGTGCCAGGGGAGTTGTTTTCTGCACTCATGGGGGAAGGACTCCATGATACAGGTTTTGAAATCCATCCCTCCTCAACTGAAGTACTGCATCCTGAGTTTTGATTCCATAAATCTGCTGCTGAAAGAGGACAGTGTGGTGCCGTGTTGCTGAAAGCTGTGGAGCAGTCACACAAGTGACGCTTCGTTTCACCCTCACTGGTAAGGTGAGGAGTTATATCTTGTTTTGAGGATGTTAGGATTGGTGGCCTCTTTTCATGAGCTTCTGAATCCATCATTTACCTTGAGATTTTTCTTCATCGTGAAGGATTTTCAACCTGTGAAACCAGTTGTGAGGAATAAAAACTTATGGATAACTTTTCCAATTTCTTTCATTGTTACTGGTCCGTTTGGTTCCTTCTTCTGCAGACAATTTTGGTAATTGGATTTCCTATGGCTGGAAACACTGACCCCAAATCTGGAGCTGCCCTCCAGCAGGATGGTGGGTGAGCAAGCCCCAAAACTTTAAAATTTTGATAGTGATTGTTTGGAATCTATAGACCACTTTGAGTTATGTGTTCATGTGTTCCAACACATGAACACAGGATGTCTTTCTTTCTATCTATCTATCTATCATCTATCTGTCTGAGACAGGGTCTCATTTTATAGTCCAGGCTGGTCCTAAACTCACTAGATAGGCCAAACTGTGTTCAAAGTCACAGCAATCCTCCTGCCTCCACTCTCTGACTGCTGGGATTGCAGGCGTACACCATCAGGCTCAGCTTTTATGGTGCTGGGGTCTTACGCTTGCTAGGCATGCACACTGAGATACGCCCCTGTCTTTTTCTGTTTATTTGTGCCAGTATCATTCACCAGAATTTTATAGTTTTTAGTGTACACATCTTCTGCTTTTTCATATCTTATTTTGTTGCTATGGTAAATGGGATAGTTCTCTTCATGTCTTTTTGATAGTTTATCGTTAGTGTGTAGAAATGAAACTGATTTTTGCATGTTGATTTTGCACTGTGTGCATCAGTTTTACTGAATATGTGAGTTCAAACTGTTTTTGATAGAGTCTTAGGGTTTTCCATATCATGCCATCTGCACAGCCCATTATAATGTATTGCTTTTAATCCCTTTTAACTTTATGGGCAAGGAAATTGAGTTGCCAGAGAAGATGGCAACTTGGTGGCATGGCAGAGTTTGGAACTGGTTGGTCTTAAATATGTGGAGCTTATCATTCCATATTGATAGAAAAATCAAGTTGGGTACCCAGTGAAATCTTCCTACACTTAATCCCCCCTTAAGTACCACTGTCTTTGGTATCAGATTTCAAAGTAGTATTATACATTTTACAGCACATCTCCAGTTTTTAGCGTTGTCATTTGAAGTAGTATCTCCCCTAGAGAAGCTGCCACATCTGCGTTCAGTTCTCTCAAGCCACAACTCCTATGCACAGGAACTGTTTCTTCTTTGAGGTCTAAATGGCACCTAACAATCCATTGTGCTGATCAATATTTAATGAAGATTGAATATTTCCTCTGTGGTGGATCAATTACTTTTGTTGATTCTCTGAGGAGAGCTTTTTTTTTTTTAATGTCCTGTGGTTTTCTAAGAAATTTGTTTTCCTAAATATCGTTATTAACGACTAAGTTTGCTTCAGCAATGTAAAAATTCAGGTCCTTTAAGTTTTAAATTGTGTATTTTTTTTCTGGCTCAATATGCAGTTTAAATTTTATGTCATCTCAAATATAAGTTTAATATTCATTGATGTGGGTAGTACACAATAAAGTCATATTTTAAAGATGATAGTTTTGCCAAGAATTTGTGGTACTTGAAGCTCTGAAAATGAAAAAAAAAATACTGATATGATATAAGGATGTTTGTAGTAGCCTTTTTAATGGAAGAAATGTACTTTTCTTGACAAATGACTGAAACATAAGTAATTCTTTACTATCAGTTGACAAAAATTATATTTCTTATATTTTTAACTATCACATATTCTCATTTGTAAGATTTTGCCAACTGTTGATAATAGGCTTAAAATGAAATATATTTGTCTTGGAGTTTCTAAAATTATGAACTTAGTAAAATAAAATTGAAAAGTTTTCACTTGTAAAATTGCAGTCACTGCAGAAGTCATTGTTTGCAAGTTGCTAATAGGGCATTTAGATGGAATTTATCATAATCAACTAGAAAAATGAATTCTCATTTAAGTAAAACAGAGAAAAGTGGACACAGGAGGCCTAAGAATGCAAGTGCTTTTCATTCTCTTTCTGCTTTAGAAAGCAAGCAAATTAACAGACTGATGAGGCTGGCAAGTCGTGCCTAGGTACAACATAGCTTGGGGGCTTTGTTTTGTTTTTGTTTGTTTGTTTAAGAAATAACCACTCTATTTCACATCTGATCACTTTTGGGATCCAATTTAAGTGACCACTATCATCGTTCACTGTTTATTTTACTCGAGGAAAATTGTGTGTGTTGACAATTCCTGTGCGTATTTGATAACAAGGCTAGAGTACATCAGTTGAGTCATAATTGTCTGTTTTTAGGTCTTTTTGACCCAGGAGCCTGTGACCCATGAAGTCCCTAGGTGTTTTTGCTTCATTTTGTTTCAAAGTTTTTGTTTTTGGATGTGCTAAAATATTTTACTATGCAACGGTTTAAATTCAGATAACACCCCATTGCGGAAGTTGGCTGGTGTGGTCCAAATGTAAGGAGACACTACCGTTAGGTGTCTTTTCCTCCACAGGTTACAACAAAGAAAACCAGAGGTTTAACCTGGTGTTGGCAGCTCTCTCACTCACTACTCAGCAGCGTTCCATTTTGCAAAATCATTGCCAAGAAAATGTGCCCAAACCTTGAGATACAGACTGTTCTTTCATCTGACGGGGAGGGAGCGGGAGCGAGGAGTTGTTTGTAAGGTACTGCACATCCCAGGAGGCATAAATGAAGGTGGAGACCAGGGGGAGGATTCAAGTCACGGAAGGGAAGCTGCCTAGACATTACAGCTCTGTCCAGAAGCCAAATGGGAGATAAATCACCTCTGGCCACCTCTCTTATTATTGAAATGGTTCAGCTCTGGGGTTTAACTGACGGACTAACAGGGTTTTGAAGTGCAAATAGGATGGTGAAGGGTAAGCCCTTTTAGGGTTTCATTTTGATGGATTTTTTTTTTTTTCCTGTGTGGATTTCTGTCACTGACTGTGATCTGGAAGAGGCCCTTTTAAAAAAAAATTTTGTTTTGTTTTTGATCAGTCAGGCAATAAGAACTTTCCACAGGGGTGTACTTTTTCTACATGCATATTGATCCTTTTCTGTTTAAAAGTAGATAATTTAATTGGCTCTTTTCTTGAGCCTTCTGCACTGTCATTTCAAGGTCATGTCTTTCAGTATTAATGACACAGGGTGAGAACGTTGAACAATGTGTGACTTTTGGATCAGTGGCTTTTGGTAGGGATACTTGGGGCCAGAGTGCATTTCACTAAGTCTTCTAGTTAAAGATCAAATTCATATTAGAACAAGTATTATATAAAATTATAATTATTTAATCTTTTTCCATTGAGCTATATAATTACACAGATTCATTTAGTTATCTTGTATACAGTCTCCTTTGCCATACTTACAAATAAATACGGAAAATTCCAAAATGGTGAAATATTGTACTGTTATATGTAGAAATACCCTGAAGTAGTGAGGAAGTAAGGGGGACATAAACCATGTTTATGTAAGGAGTATGGGTTGAAGGAATGGCACCGAGGTTATAGCACTTGCTTGGCAAGCACAAGGCCCTGAGTTTGATTCCCTAGAACCACATAAAGTTGAGCATGGAGGCACATGCCTATAATTCCAGCACCGGGGAGACTGAGGCAGAGGGATTGCCATGAGTCCAAGGTTAGCCTGGACTACATAGTGAGTTCAGGACCAACCTGGGGTACAGAGTGAGACTCTGTCTAAAGAAATAAATAAATAGGGGATATGTTGGTTTATCCAGTTGAAAATTTTTCTTTTATCTGCCCAATAATTCAAACACACAAGACAAAATATTAATTTAAATTTATATATTTTTGGAAAATGAGAAGAGGAATTCCAGGGAAAAATAATTGGATCATAATGTAAATGCCTTGTGTGCAAAATTTTAGAGTAAAATTAAAATATTGCCACTGTAACGGTTTACATTTCTTCTCAGAAATGTTGTTGGTGGATTTGAACATTTTTGCTCTTTAGGTGTAAGAAATATATTTGCATGCTTTGAGATTTTTGAGAAGGATGGTGTGTGTTCCTGTAACAGATTTTCTTCTGTGTTATTTGATGTTTATTATAAAATGGATTGTTACTCTCCATAATTGACATTGATTACACAGTGTTCTTAATTGACCTCTAGGTTGGTTTTTTGCTTTTATGTCCTTCAGAATTTTCCCTTCATGTTATCAGAATGTTAGAGGTATATTTATTTCTCATTGCTTAGTGATGATTTTAAATGAGATACTTTAAACAACAACAAAACCCAAAACCCAAGATGACTTAAAACAGAGGCCTCTGCGTCTGCAGTTTCCCTGTCATTGGTTAGTTGCTGGGAGGTGTTCATATGACCTCTCCTTTGTTAGGAAAGAGCTATAGCCCTTCCCAGAATCCTCACGGTAACTGTCTTTTTAGCCCAAGTTGGAGGTTGTCTGATGAATGGGTGCTGAGCTCTTTTTTAATGAGCTACCCATATTGTTAACATTGTGTCACACATTGCTTTTTAATTTCTAATGTGATTTTAATTTGCAAAGCACACATGTGCCTTTTGCAGCAGGAGAACTGAGTCAGCATCTCTGGGTCCAGCTATGGCTTTATGCAAAAAGGAAAGGTCAGGCTCAGGAGTGCTGAGTCGAAGCCCCAGGTTTCTTGAAACTCACCTAGGAATGAATTTCACTTTGTATATTGTTGAATAAAAGAAGACACTTGAAAAGGGCTTCTTTTCCCAAGAATCTCACTTGCCTCTTGGCAAGTTAATTGCCCCAATTTAAAGCATTGGGGGGGTGGGGAAGTGAGCTGCAGAGTGAAAAGGCAATCCACAAATAATCACTCTTTTCTGCCTTTGAGTGTGTCAGATTTTTTGTGTGCATGGCAATTGTTTTCCTTTTTGCTTAGAAGAGGTTTATGGTCCAGCGTCTGTCCAGTCATCCCCTGTCCTCAGCTTGCGGTTGTATTTCTCCCTGGAGTTCCTGGAGGTGATGCTATCTTTTGTTCCCTCTGCTCCTGAGAGCATCTGTCACTGTGGGCACTTGCAAGATGGATGGGTCTCCCGTGAGCTGCGGGTAGAGGCAAATGGTGAAAATAAGAAAGGACATGGGCTTCAGGAGCTTCCGCGGGGACAGACGACGAGGAAACGCTGTTAGCAATCGGGAGTATGCTGAGCCATAGAGGAAGAGAGCACGGAGATGGGTCAGATGTCCATTTAGGAACATCTTGGGCAGCCTAACCGTGGTGGCTGTGGTGGTCTGAGGGACACATCTGCATCATGGTAAACAGTTCTGTGCTTCAGGTTTGCGAAACACGCTTAGATGGGAAGTCTGGGGAAGTGCTGTGAGGGAGCAGCGGCGATGAGGGAATGTCGTATATGAGAATTTTGCTGTCTGAAGAATCAGGGTTTTTTATGGTTTTAAAGATAGAATATAAAATTGAAGTTTCAGAGGTTTGAATTTAATTTTGCCTTTTTTTCTTTTCCTCTCCTTTTGTAAGCAACCATTGTAGGTATTAGGTTGTTTGGAAAGTTTGGTCATGTAACTAAGATCCTTACTATGTTCTGAATGCTTTGGAGCATTTTTGCAGAATTCCAAAATCCTGTACTTACACTTAAAGGAGAATTGGGTGGGAGAGATTTTAATTTATTTTAAGTAACTTCCAACTTTATTTAATGGACTCTTTAATCAAAGGAAGAAATGTAATTGTTATCAACCTATCAGACCAATTTGAAGATTTGTACCATATTCATATTCTTGGTGAAGGACAAAATTTTAAAATTCTGGCTGACAGGAATTTCCTCCTGTGTAAAAGAAAGGAGATTGGCTGTGAAGGAATAAGAAAGAAGGGCGATGTAATTGGGGGGAAAATGATTTTGTCAAACTTCTTGGCACTGGTCTGTGAAAAAGACTGTAGGTTGAAAGGTAAAGAAATTAAGATGATTAGAAGTTTTAAGCGATCCAAATGGTAGAGTATCTTCCTTCTCTATGGGCATAAATAATAGATGAAAGAGTGAGAGTGACAACAAAGGATCAGGTCATTTAGGAGAATGTGTGCTGCCTGAATAGGGGTCTGTGGCCCAGGGCCAAAGGTCTTAGCTTTGAGTATAATTAAAAGAAAATACAAAAATGTCATTACTAGCAGGTGAAGTGTTCAGCACGTGGCCAAAAATTAGCAATTTTCGACTCTAAAGCTATTGGAATTGGATTACTGACCTTTCTCTCTTTTTTTATCATTATGGTCCTTGAGGACTCATATAGTTTTCGTTGGCAGTGATGCAGTTTGACCTTGCTGACCAGAAGGGGTAATCTTGGGTTTGGATGTAGCTAGCGAGGCCCCTGACTCAGGAAAAATATCTGTGATGGGTAGGTGGGAAGTATGTGTGCGCAAAAATCTAGGTCCTTTCCGCATTGTAAGTTAATCTTTTACTTGAAGACATTCTCTGACACTAAAAGAGGTAAGATCAATATTTTTATTTCAAAATCTGAAATGGTCCTTTTCTCTCAAGTTGGCATAATAAGAAAACAAAATAAAAATCATCTTGTTAGAAAACATAAGTTAACTTTACTTGAAGTATTTTAATGCTAAGACTATTCACATTGAAATTAGTACATGCTTAGAAAAATCCTCTCACTTTTGTTTTGGACCCAGTAACACAGGACTCAAAAAACTATGTATAAAAACCAATGACAGTTCTTATTGTACTTTACACTTTATATCTGTATTTACTCTATTTCCATGAAATGGTTTATAATTTACTTAGTGGAGAAAATAATAGGTATACTATAATTTTCGCAACTACATGTAATTAGAATTGATTTAGCATCTCCTAGGAAGATACCATTGAAAAGGTAGGAAACAGTAGCTCTTTTTCTTATTAGAGGCCTTTTACTTGAAAATCATGAAAGCATTAATTTCAAAAAGAGAAATCATTTAAATCAATTATATTTCACACTTTTAATGGTTCTTTGAGTAGATTCATTTAGCTAGCTATCAGGGATTTAATAACGCTCAAGCTTTTTAAAATAAGAAAATAACTTTTTGCCAATTTCTTTACTAAAAATAAAAAAGAAATCTGTGGTATCTTATCATTATGGTAACTTCTATTGAAAAATACAAACTAGACAAGCTTATTCAACTATTACATTCACTAAATGTAAGTTTAGTGGGTGGGAATCTTAAGAACAACAAAAAAATGTTTTTTGGTATACATACAATTAGTATGGGAGGAGCCAGAAAGAAGGAATATCTGTTCAAATTGTGATTTTTTTTGAAGCGCTGTTAGAGACTTCTTATAGTATAGGATATAATACCCCTGGATATTAGCTCATGTTTTTAATGTATATACTTTTATCTCGTGTTTTTGCAGGTGCCAAAAAGCCGTAAGCAAGTTATAATCTAGGCTACGAGCTCCCGGAAGTGCTGAATGACCAACTTAATCATGAACATGATTCAAAAATGTTAATAAATAAACTAAGGTATTGTACAATTATATATGTTCCCCTCCAAAAGTTTTTTTTTTTTCAAGATCAAATTTGCTAGAAGAAGTTATATTTAAAATCTGAAAAAGTTGCTAAATTTGGTTCTTAAACTGATGACCTCCTCCTCTGCTCCCTGCTGGCCTGTCCCTTCCCTAACCTCTTCACTCCCCTAGAACCAGCTCTGTATTTCTCGTGTACTTAAATGAAGAAAATAAGAATTTAGTTTTGATTCTGCTTTATTGATTAGAATGTTATATTTGAAATTATCTAATGAGACATCTATAGATTATTGCCTTCTTCGGAAAACCCCAAACCATAACTAGTGACCGCATATATTTTATTACAAATTTTTCTCTTTGTAACACTATCTTGAGATGCAGGATAAAGAGGTTCTGTAAGAATTTTTTTCTTTAAGCTCTTTTTGGAAGGCTTTTAATTTCTTTAGAAAAGGGAAGAATTGATAGTGCTTGCTTAGAATTGAGAATTTAGGGTTACTGCTTTAGGTGAAGTTTTAGGGTTACTGTCCCTCATGCATCAGAAGACTGACTTTCCCCTTTTGGAGGTTACAATGTGCTCAAACAGCCTGGCATTTTCAAGAGAGGCCAAAGATCTTTTCCTCTTTTACGACCTGTTGTATCCTTTGGAGGCCAAAAAGAACAAGAGGGTCATTGCCACTTCGGATGGTCCCGTGTTTGTTCCTTCCTTGGAGGTGGTGTTTGTTCCTTCCTTGGAGGTGACCGTGCAGATACTGAAACCCAGCATTGGCCTGACATTTGGACCTGGGACATCTGGAAAACAGTCAGAGAGGGAGAGAAGGAGACAGAGGGAAAAGGGAGGGAGAACGGTTGCATTTTGTTTCACCAGGTGCTAGGAGGAAGCAACATTAGCCTTTTTGATATGGGAGGCAAGTTCTGTGGGCCCTGGAGTTAGGCTCCAACAATTGCAAAGGTCAAAGGACAGCTGAGTGGGGTCAGTGAGACACCATGGGGTGTATTTTGTTACTTAGTAAAAGGAGCAGCCTCCTAAAACCTTCAAGGATTCTCTTGAAAATCTGTGTTGTGAAAAGGTTTTATGAGTCTCACGGCAAAAAACTCCTGATTTATCTGAGGAATGCTCGCTTTTGTCTAATGGAAGGATAATCCTTACCAAATGTTGGCAGCAACTGGAAGAGTCAATACAGGCCTGAAAGAATAGTGAGGGTTTAAAGTGTTCTTCGCTTTTCAAAATGTTTATCATTTTAATGTTTCTGACCGGGGAAGAGTTTTGCACTGTTGAAATATCACTTTTTCTTTCCTTGGAGCAGAAAGTGGGGAGGGGGCTTTGAGGAGAAAAGGTAAGAGAGGAGCCTACCATTAGCTTAAAATTTATTCTACGTGCTTTTGACCTTACCCCCACAAGGAAATTAGTGTTACACCTCTAAAAATGCCCACAACTTGTTAACTCGAAAAAACAGATCTTTTGAATATATCAAACTTAGAAAGGTAAGCAATGGCACGCGGAATATAATGTACCTGTAGGGTGCTTGGGGGGTGCTGCTGGGGATTGAACCCTGAGCCCCACACATGTGAGGAGAATGCCTCATCACTGAGCCACACCCCAGTCCTGGCTTACAGCTTTTTAAATTTACCTGTTAATAAAAGAGGGCTTATCCGTTGGTGCCTGTTCTTGTGGTGCGTTTTCAGTAAGGAGAAGAAAAACAATGTCAGGGTCAAGAATGGAGAGAAATAAAAGCCACACAGGGCAAGGGGTGTAGCTCAGTAGTCAAGTACTGACCCTGTGCAGAGAGGCGGTGGAGAAGCAAAGTGGTTCTCTTTGAAAAGACTGGAAGAATCTGTACTTTGTGAAAGCTCTGCTTGCTACACCCCATAGCCTCAAGAGACACTGAGGTGATTCTGGATACTTTTGAAAGGTGTTGTCACGTGGCAGACAGGTAACTAAAGACTGTTAGAGTCATGTGGAAGTATTTTGATATTCTAGTCTGTACATTACATACATGCACATATACATATATGGAAAGTATACATGGTAATATATATCAAGAAAAAAGATGAGGCATAGGTAAGCTTTGTTACACATTGTCACACTAATTTAGAAATTAATATTATAGTTACAATTAGTATATTTATTCATTTACCTATGTGCTGCTTTCTTTTCCCTATTCCTCTTTAAGTAATTACTCCTAGTAAGGGAACCTAAATCTAAGTGGAAGGCTTAGCTGGTGGCTGTTTTCTCAAGGTTAAAGCGCCTTTCAGCAACTAATTTAGAAACCTAAGTGTAGTGACTGATAATTGCCTAGAGAGAACCCACAGCTGTCTACGTAGCATTGGAAACTGTGGCAAAAACTGCCAGATATAATTAACAATGTTAATAAGATAAGAGGAGGGAAAGGTGGTGGCGCTGAAGGGGCAGGATCAAGAGGGTCTTGTAGACAGAACGAATTGAGTTGCTGGGAATTTCCACCACTCTTCCTTTTTAGCCACATCTCCCCCTTTTCCTACTCCCCAGTGATCAAATTTTGCTGGTTCTAAAGCACTGGTTGATTCACAGTGCGTTTCAAAAGTCAATTGCAAATGTACTTCTGTTGCATGGCTATTACTGTGAATGGGATTCCTTTACCCCTCTTTGCACACTCAGTTCGCAGTTGTTTGGGTGTCTTAGGAAGGGGGTTTGCTTCTAGATTTAGTGACCCACTGTTACCAAAACCAAAAACTCCTGTAGAAGTCTTTAATGTGTTCTTGCTAATTATTTTTGTCTGGTTAATGCTCATTGCTAACTTTCTAAACACTCTTAGGAAAATTAAATGGGAGAGAATTGAGTAGTAAAATGAGGCGAGTGGCCTGTGCACCATCACAGTTGTCTGTGCCCTCCCCGATGTACTTTGTAAGAGTAATCGGCTGAAATTTGGAGACTCACAGTAGCAGCATCTTTTGAACTTCTGCTCTGCATTTGGGAAATTGGTTTTTGCCTCTGGTGTTTTATGCGGATTTTAATGATTGTTGTGATAAATCCCCGAAGTTTGTTTTCTAAAACCACAGAGACTCCGCCATCTCTGTGGCGGACTTGATGGATGTGGTAAACCGCACTTTAGAAGCATTTCTCGTTATTTAATGTTTTCTATTCTGGGTTATTGACTCTTTTCCCTGTTGAAAAATTGGTCTCTGGTGACATGGTCGAGGTCACACGTTGCCTATTATTGTTTTGCTTCTTTGATCTTACACAAGGATGGCCTCTGGTAATTATTCCAAAGAGTCCTGACAAGATGTGTTTATTTTACAGAAGAATTTCTGGCATTTCAAGGAAGAAAGTAAAAATTTTCAGGAGTTATGTGCAACTCTTTGTTGAAAAGAGAAAATAGCATTGCCCTTCATCTTGTAATTATGACAGTTTTTAATAATTATTATAAAATTAGCATGTAACAGCAATCATTTCCATAAGAGCTGAAGTCATACTGCATATCTGTTAATATATTTCTAAAATGGAAGATTTTTAAATGAAGTTACCAGGACTGGGTCTTTCTTTCAGTACACAGAGTACTGTCAACTTCAGAGGCTGTCAAAAGAGTCACTTTAGTAGGAGTAGAACTACTAAAAGAGGCTGAAATTTTTGTCTTTTAATCTGTTCACATTTCCTAAAGATTTTGGGGAAGAAAGATAAGTTGAAATGAAATAAAACATTTGTTTTGAATGTATGATTAGATCTGTACTTTGACTCCTCAGACTGTGTAATGCATGATAGGATAAGACACTGAAAAGCTCAGCCTACTCATTTTTTCACTCAATTTTACTTGTAAAGAAAATTTTCCCCCCATAAAAATCAATCTGTGAGTTAGAAAAATACTTAGCTTAGTTAGTGTAAATACTTCATAGTGACAAATATCAATTTAAAAGAGTAAATGGGACTTCAGGGGAGTTGGCCGTTCAGTGGTAGAGCTTGTGCTTAGCATGCAAAATGTCTTGGATTCAAATAAATAAATAAATGCTAAAAAAAGAATATGTACCTCTTTTAAATTTTGGATTATGATCTCTACAAGAACTTGTAAGAAGTCTGTTTAGTTTATCATCACCCTCCACCCCCCCCACCCCACCACACCCCCCACCCCGCCTTCGGTAATACTGAGGACGGAACCAGGGCCTTCATACTACATCCCCAGCTCATTTTTATTTTTGCTTTTGAGACAAAGTCTCAGTAAGTTACTAAGTTGCCCAGGCTGGGCTCAAACTTAAGATCCTCCTCTCTCGGCCTCCTAGATTCCTACAGTTACAGGTCTGCACCACAGGCCTGGCCATTATCACTTTCATCAGTGGTTTGTTTCGGAGGTGTGCCTAGAACCCAGGGCCTCAAAGAGGCCACATGCTGTATCCCTAAGCTGTACTTCTGACCCCTCATCAGTGAATATTTTAACAAAGAGCCTGTGATCAGTAATATAGTAACAAGAAATTTTTTTACACAAAGTCAGAGAATATTATTGCTGTGAGGAATAGTAACAATCCATTCTTCGTATTTTATTTCACAGATGAAGAAGCTGAGAAGTGAAATGGCTTGTTTAAAGTCGTATCACCAGGGACAGGCAGGTCATTGTGTCTGCAGCTTAGTCACACTGTCCGATGTGATGGCTGCCTGCCATGTCATTATTTGAATTAAATGAAATAAAATGAAAAATGCAGTTCCTCAGTCATGACGGCCACTTGTGGCTAGTGGCCATCGTACGTTAGTGCAGATGCCATCATCTAGGAAATGCTACTGGACAGTGCTGCTTTTGGTGACAAAGGTCATCTGTGGTGTGTACGTAGGATTGTAAAATTCCTTAATCGGATGAATTGTATGCAGCACCAAACAGCAGCTTTCGGAGCTTTCATGGGGTAGCCATTTGCAGGCAGAACAGTGCTCCCAATGTTGCTGTGGTGCCCACTACACTCAAGGGAAGGGCGCCTCTTTCTTAGTGCCCTGTATGGAGTATAATGCTCAATCACAAAAGCAAAAATCCAACTACAGACATTTCCTGTATACTTATTTCGTGCCAGGTCCTATTCTAAACATTTTATAGATGCAACAACTCATGTAATTTCTCACCAAGACCTACAGGTTGGTCATCTTATCCTGCTTTTATTGATGAGAGATTAAGTTGTCCAGTACCACACTGGGAATAGGGGACAGGATTTGAATTAAGGTCACCCTGCTCCAGAGCCAGTGGGCTTCCCCTCTAGAAACTCTTAAGTGCTGGCTGGCTAGGTGTGGAAAATGAGTGACAGCACCTACAAGGACAACAGGGACAGAAAACTAGGAAGTTACTCCAAGTTGTCTTTTTGGTACCATGCCCACCACAGTCAATAAATTATGTCTTAAGAAATACTAATCTCAAAATAAAATAATCCTCCTCCCTTCAAATAGAATGTACCACCTTTATTCACCGTGGTTTTTTTTT